>JAWQFY010000175.1:0-47824 GCA_037055185.1 Capillidium rhysosporum | reverse complement strand
TTAAATTGATATAGTTTTAAATTAAATATAGAAATAAAAATTAATATATTTAAAAAATTTAAAATAAAATATTTTAAAAATTAATAATAAAATTTATTATTTATAAAATTTTAAACAACTTTTATTAAGCTTCTAATATTTATTTTATTTTTGTTATATATCTAAATTTTTTTAATTTTAAAAATAAAAAGTTTATAAAAAGTTTATTTGGAGCGCTCAATAACCAAACAAAATTAAAATTTTAATAAATTTATAAATATAAAGTAAAAATTTTTAAAATTTTAAAAGTATTTAGTACTAATTTATTATTTGTCGTATTAAATAAAATTAAAAATTTTTACTTTGTATTTATAAAATTATTAAAACTTATTAAAAAAATTTGGTTAGCAAGCACTTGCTAATGTCCGTAAGTGTAGATAAAATTACTATTTTATTTATTATTATTAATATTATTATTATAAAAATTAAAAAATTTAAGTTTTTAAGCTTAATTTTAAAATTTTAATATATAAAAACTAAAAGATTTTAAAACTTTAAATTTTTTATAAAAAGATTTAAAAAATAAAAGTAATGAAAAATTTTTAATTAAATAGTTTAATTTAATTTTAATTTTATATTTTATTATTTATATATATATATTTTTTAAATTTTTATTATTATTTTTTTAAATTCCTTTTTTAACTAAATAGTTAATATAAAACTAAATTAAAATAATAATCTACTTTTAAAAATAACTTATTTTTTAATAAGCTAAATAAGGTAATAAAAAGATAAATAAAGGCATTTTTACTAATAATATTAATATTAATTATTAATATTACTATATATACTTATACTAATTTTTTTATTTTTAATTTTACTAGCTATAGCTAAAAATAAAGCTAATAAAAACTAAATATAATGCTATTTATCTAAAAGACTAAGTAGTTTTATTTAGATTTAATAATATTATTTAGTCTATTTAGTATAATAAATGCTAAATTAGTTATATTTTATTATTTTTAGTTTTTAAGCTTTTATATTTAATAATTTTAACTAAAAAATGGCTTTATTTTATATTATATTAGCTTAACTTTATATAGACTTTTTTTTTAAGATTTATTTATCTTTTTTTAGTTTTTTTACTATGTATTTTACTTAGTAGTAATTACTTTTAACCCTTTTAACCTTCTGCTTTTACTAATTTAATATACTTAAACCTAATAAAATTAATTATTTACTGCTATATTTTATAAATTTATTAAAAATTAAATTAGTTTGAAAACTATATTTTTATAACTTTATTTTTTAAAAGTTTATTTTTTATTTTTTAAACTTAATAATTTAACTATTATAAATAATAATAACTAAATTAAATATATTTAAAAAATAATATAAATTTAGTAAGTATGATATTTATAATATTTATATTTATAAATTATAAGTAGTTTATGTATTAATTTAATTAAATTATAATTTTAACTAGCTTTTAAATTATAAACATTTAATATGATTTAGATTTTATTGCAATTAAAAATATTTAAAAATTATAATAAAAAGAAAAGTTTATAAAAATTATAGTATTTATATATATAATAAATTTTAATTTATTTTTTATTTTTTATATTATTAGTAGCTTTATAAAACAGTATTTATAATAATTATTAATATATTTAAGCTAAAAAATCTTTTAAATAATTATTATAAATTTATAATATTTAGCTATATATTTTACTTTAAAAAAGTAGTCAAAGCTTATAAATTATAACTTTTAGCTATATAATATAAACTTTTACTTTAAGTAAATAATTTAGTATAAATAAATTACTATTAAAGTTATAATTTTAAACTTTAAAATGCTAGATTCATATTAATAGTTAAAATTTTAATATATTGTTTATTTTAATAAAATAAATTATTTTTTTAACTTTTTTAATTTGAAAATTTTAAATATATTAAATTCTTAAAAGAGTAATCTACTTTTAAAAATAATATATAAGCTATATAGTAATATATATACTATTTAAATTTTTAGTTTAGTAATAATATTTACTAAAATTACTAAAATTTTTTAAGCTTTTTAGTATATATTTTTATATTTTTATATTTATTTATTTTATAAAGTAAATTTTTTTTTAATTTTTAAAATAAAAATTAGCTACTTTTAAAAGTAGTTAATTGCATATTTATAATAATAAAATCATTTAAATCATTTTGTATATAAACTAATATTTAACATTTTCTAGGTATTTTTACTCTTTTAATCTAACATTTTAAAATTTATACTTAATTATTAGAAATTATTAAAAAAAATAAAAATTATTAGCAATTAACCAACTTCAAAAATCTTATTTTTCATAATAAAGGCTAATTTAAACTATTTATTATTGGTTAGTTACTTAAATAAAATATAGCTTTTAATAGTTTAACTTTTTTATATTACTTAATTGTTAGTTTATAATATATATTCACTTGAATTTATTTAAAAATTAAACATACAGTATATAACACTCTATACTATATATGCATACTTAAAAAGTTAAAGTTTATGCATTTCTAGCCTTTATAGCTGAAATATAATTGAACCTTTAAACTATTTAAATATTATCCAAAAGCTTCTAACTTAAATTTTCAAATTAAATTAAAACTGAGCCTTTATTTGAATTTAAGGCATAATATATAACTTTAAACATTATAAGTTAAGTTAAAGCTGTTGCACTTGCTAGTAATTAATCGTAAGGTAACAAATAAATTTTGATATTCAATTTAAATTAATTTAAATAAATACTAAAAAATATTGAAATATGATGAATTAACTTAAATGTTAACCTCAAAAATTGAAATCATGTTTTTTTAATACACTCATAAACTAAATGAAAATTATTTAGAACAACTTCATTTTAGTATTTATTAATGTTAATAAAATAAAATAATCTATTAAATATTAAGATAATTAAATTATTGAAAAATGTATAGTTAATATATGTCTATTTTGGTAAATACCTACTGTTCTTCTGCTAATACAAGATGGATTTACAATTTCATTGACCTAAACATTTATTAAAAACTGATCTAGACAGAATTAATTTAGGCATTGATTTTGGAAGCATTAGATTGAGGAGCATAGTTGACGTATCGAGTTTGGTAAAATTCATTAGAAACTTTCCAAATGGAAACTAAAGTACCACATATAACACCAGTGATCAAAGATGACCTAAGTCCGGCTAAAAACTGGTAAATTTTAAGGTAGAAAACTAAAGTTACCTGTAGATTTAAATAACATTCCGGTTATAACACCGGAGCTAATTGCAGTGGTTTTGTTATCAGGAAAACCATAAGAGGTTAGTAAGGCGTTACAACTGTTATATCCTAAAGCTATCATTCCCATAGTATTGCCTACAAATGGACCTCTAAGTGTAGTTCCATTAAGAGCACCATTAAATAGAATTTTTGATGGTGCGCCTTTATTAGCTTTAAGACCTTCACGAGCTCCATATAAACCACCAAGCCCTAAGCCTAAATGCACATTTAATTATTGCCATAATAAATTATAAATTTACCTAGTAGGTAGAATGAACCAGTTCCATAAAAAACATCATCAGAAGCTGAGCGTGATGGGATGTACCCAAACGCTGTCGATGCATCACGGCCTTCATCTAAACTTAAATATTCTAAAGTGTCTGCTGAAAGTTCAGGCAACGGTAATAGTTTCTTGGTGTCTAAATTGGTATTTTTGAAAATGGAATCTACAGTTTGTACTTCGGTGGGAACATTAGAATTGGAGTCATTAGTAGTAGTCGTTGTTTCGCTAGTTTGATGTGAGGTTATGGTATTGTTATAGAATAAACCCATTTCTTCGAACCGTTTTATTAACTAAAGGGTAATCGTTTTTCTAGTCTAAAAAATAACAAGTTTTTGTTACCAGAAAATTTTTAGTTAACCGAACTTTCCCGCATAATTTACGATAAAATTTGGTAAGCTTTAAATTTGGTCTAAGCCTTCAATCTTAAACAACTTTTACACCCAAAATTTTATATTACCAACAGAAATCAGTTCTTTATCTTGAAAATCAAATTTAAAATATTAATTTAGATCTAAATTGTAAATGTATTATGACAATTTAATATTTTATAATGATTTATTATCAATTAATAGAAAGATTTGTTAGATAAATAACTTATAAAAAAAATACAGTGAAAATTTTGTTGTACCTCTATCTTAAATATAAAAATTAGTATTTATTTTTTAATTTAAACTTTAAAAGTATTAACAATAGGAGCTGCATTATGTTTTAAAAAGATTTAACTAGATTGTTGATATATACTTATGATTTAAATTAGGATATTTATACTTCTAATAATAAAATTTTAATATATATATATAAACTATAAATAAATAGCTATTTAATGAAAGTTAAAATATTATAAATTCTCTATTTAAGTCCTTAGATTTAGTTAGAAAATAAACTATTAACTTAACAATTTAAAAATTATGAAGATTAATAGTAATATTTTAGTATGATTAAAATATTTAGCTTAAAACTATTTAAGATAATTATATACTTAACTTTATAAAGTAAATTATTAATATTAATAAAGTCTTTGTTAATTATTTAATAATAATAGTAAAAATATATTAAAAATTATTAATTAAAATCTATTATAATTCTATAATATTTAGTTTTTTATAGTTAGCTTAAATAGTTGAAATTATTTTTACTAGTTAAATGCTTAAATTATTTTATAAAAGTATAAATTTATTTTATATTTAGACTTTTTAAAGTAATATTTACTATTATATAATATTTTATACTTTTTATTAAATCAGAAAATAAAATAATAAAAACATTAAAAGTATAAATATTAAATATAATGTAAAAGCTTAGAAAAAATAAAATATATATTTTAATTTAGTATAATATTATAATTATTTTAAAAAGTTAAATAGTTTATTAATATATATACTTAAAATATTATATTTATTAAAAAGGTATTATTTAATTTTTATAATATTATAAGTTAATATAATATAGATTTAAAATACATTATTTCTGAACTTAGATATTGTATAGGATTTTTTATTTTCTTTATTAAAAATTAGCTTATTATTAGTTTATTTTTTAAATTGTTACTAAAGCTTAGTATAGTAAATTTAATTATTAATATTTTTTTAATATTATATTAAAATATTTAAAAATAAAAATAAAAGTTGATTAGCTAAATTAAAAGAATTGCTTTTAATGTGGAAGTGAGAATTTAAATATTGAAATTATAAACTAAAATTAATTTAAATTTATAAATATATATATTTTCAACTGTTTATTTATAATCAAATTATTAAATTTTTTGAATATTCTATCAAATATTTTTTTTTTAAAATATTGTTAATAATAAGATTATTTAAAATCTAAAAATTACAAATTTTAATTGTAATAAAAATTGGTTTATAAAAGTTATATATTTATTTATAGTATATTTAATGATAACTAACATAATATTTCATAAATTTAGATATTATACTTTATTACAGTTACTTAGTATTTAAATACATAGAATAATTACTAAACTTTTTAAAATAAATCTTATTAAACTTTAAGGTTATAGTAGTTAAAAATATTACATTAATATAACTATCAATAGCTTTTACCAGATGTTATTTTTTCCTAGCTGTTTCAAATACTAAAGTTTTGTTAAGCTAAATTTTAATTTTTGATCAGAAAAGTTCGATTTGAATTTCAACTTGAACTTAACCAAAAATCTGAAATTCCAACTTAAAAACTTTAGCTTTAACTAAAAACTTTAAAAGAAATGGCAACCAAAGTAAACCTTCCGAAAACTTTTATATGTATAACTAAAAACCTAATTTAATAAAGGAAGAAACTTTAAAAGACTTTGAGGTACTAAAGAAGTTGTTAAACACGATACCTTCCAAGTTTTATCTAACCGACCAATTAGAAAATCTAACTGAACCTGTAAATTATATATTCAATAAATTACATCTTAATTTCTTTTAATAACTTAGAGTTTAAAGCCCAGTTATTTACAAGGAAAAACCGACAAAAATGAGTTAAAGAAGAAAGCTCACGATTCTAAGAGAGCTAAGGTAGATTTTTAGTTAAATAAAAGTGTAATTTATTAATCTATTCAATAATAAAAGTTAGATCCTGATAATAAAGAGGATACGGTAACGGCTGTAGAGAAACATGCTAAAGCTAAGAGACGGATACTGGATAGTTTAAAAATAAAGACCGCTGAAGAAGAAGAAGTAGATAGTGATGAAGAACAGGATGATGATGATGATGAAGAGGATAGTGATGAAGAGCAGGACAGTGAAGATGAGGAGGAAGAGGAAGAAGATAATGAAGATGAAATAAAACTAGTGGATAACGAAGATTTAAGTTTAGAGGAAATTTCTGGCGCTGAGAGTGAAACGAATTCCGAGGAAGAGTCGGATGAAGATGATGAAGAAACTGAACCTAAACAAACCGAGTTAAGCGACACTTTAAAAAGTTTAGAACTCGGTATATACTCTTCTTTTTTTCCTAAATGGCTAATTTTTGTTTTTTTTATAGCTAACCAAGGTAAATTCGTAGCAATTGGAGGATCCGATAAAACCCAACTTCATAACAAACTTAAAGAGAAGATTCAAACTTTAAGAAATTTGAGAAAGGCTGATGACCCTAAACGTAAGCTCAAAGTTTTAGCTAAACGCCAAAAAAAGAACCTTAAGAAACAAGAACTTAAAAAGAAAAATAAAGATAAACCGACTACTAAAACTACTCATGAAAAAGTAACCGTCATTTTGTCTTTGGGATGGTTGGATTAACATAATTTTTTTACTATAGACACTTGTGGATGAAAGTTTGGGGGATGAGAAGGTAAACTTAGTTCGTTAGTATTGAGTGCTAATTTTTTGCTTTTTTAGAAGGAATCACAAAAGAAGGTCAGTTCAGTAAACATGGACGCTGACTTCAAGTTCGGTAAATTCAACTTCGAAGGTATTGAAAAGAAGAAGAAAGGTTCGGCTACCGCTAAACAACTACTCCAAAAGGTAGCTTACTTATTTCAAACATCCATTAACCAACAACTTTTTCAATCAGGCTGAAACCGATAAAGAAAAGTTGACACAACTTAAGAAGACAGATAAGCAGAAGGTAATTATAATAGAGGATGCTTTTAATGATATGGGTTCTAGGCCGAAGCTTTAGAGAAGAAAAGTTTGGAGAAAAAAGCTCTTCAACTGGCTACCGGTGAGAAAGTTAAAGATGATCCCAAACTTCTCAAAAAGACAATCAAACGGGAGCAACAGAAGAAAAACAAATCTTCAAGACTTTGGTAGCCTACTTTTTTGTATCGATACCATTTGTTAACTAATTCACTTGTGTTTTTTCTTTTTAGGGATGATCGTAAGGATAAAGTTAAAGAGGACGAAGCTAAGAAACAAAAACGCCGTACCGACAATTTACAGAAACGTCAAGATTCTAAAAAACATAAAGGGAACTCAGCTTCAAATAAGAATAAGAAGTCGGGGAAAAGTTTTTCAAGAAAGTGAAAAGATTTAAGAACTAACCAAGTTAGCATAACTGCAATTAATCTTCCTTTTACCTACTTAACTGCTACATCCTAACATTTTGCTTTTCTTTAAGTTTTACTTTCTAATAGATAATTAAATAGATTTTTAAGTTGAAATTTCGGTACATCATTTTTTTTAAGTTTCACATTATTTTCTTAAACTGTATTTATTTTATATCACAGCTTATATTTAAACATATTTTAATAAATGGATATAACACAGACTAACTTTACTCTATATTTTAAAAAATTACTGGCTAAATATATCTAAAAACTAATGTTACTGATCTGTACATATACAGAAGTATCTACACAAGCTTAAAATACATAATCATTAATTACACATTTCTAGGATTAAAGACTTTTAATTGCAGTATAGTTGTAAAATCTATTTGATATAGATGTATTTTCAAAAAAAGGTAATTTAAATTATTCTTATAATCTAATAGTTAAAATGTTATTATTTTATCCTTTTTAGATATAAAAAGTATTTAATAAAGTAATATGCTTAATCTAACTAAATTAAGTAAAATATCTATAAAAGTATGTCTTTATTTTTATGTAAATTTTTCACTAAATATAATAAGGTAAAATTAGCTAATTTATGAAATTTGAAATAGTTGGCCCTAATTTAATATTAAAAAATAGTAAGAAAATTATTTATAAAACTAATTAAATTAAGCTACTAGTTTAAAAAGAAAAGTAGTATTTATTTTAATAAAATTATCTAAATAGATAATATAAATTAATTAATTAAAAAATATATTGAAATATATATATTAACCTAATAAAAAAAATTTACTATATAATTAATTATAAGTTAAACTAATTTAATATATTTAAAGTTACTATATATAAAATATAATCTATTTAGATAAATCTATACTTAGTGAAAATAAAAAGTTATTTAAATTTATAAAACTATAAAAATTATTTTATACTATATTATAATTTTAAAATACTATTATATTATTTTGCATATAATTATATATTATAATATAAGGTAAAAAATGCTACTAAATATATATAAGTATAAAATTAAAAATTTAATATAATTAAATTAACTTAAAAATTAATAAATTTTTTTAATATTTTTTAAAATCTATTTTAAAATTTTATTTAAAAAATATATTAAATATAATAATAAAAAGTAAAAAATAAAAATAAAAAGCTACTAATAATATATTAAAATAGAATAAAATAATTTTTATAATTAGTTAAAAATATATTATTTAATCAAATTAAAAAATTAATTTTAGTATATTATATATAATTAAAACAGTTTAAACTTATAAATTATATTATTTAAAGCATAAATATATATTTTAAAAAATTAAAATAATGCTAAATTTTAATACTTTAATAATATTTATATTTTAATATAATTTTAAAGTATATATAATGCACTTAAAGTATATTTACCCTTTAAATTTTATAAATTTAATTATATTATAATTTAAAAAAATAAGTAAATATAGTACTTTTAAGTTAATATAAAATATTTTTATAATTTAATATACTAAAAATTAGTATAACTTATTAGTATTCTAAATATAGTAATATTGTTAAATTAAAAAGTTTTTACTTTATAGCATTAAAGCTAAACTAAAAAATAAAATATATTTTATAAATATTATGTATTTATAAAAAAAGTTTTAAAAAAATCTTAAAATAATAGTATTATTATTTACTTTTTCCAACTAAGTTAGTATTTGAAAATAGTTGCATTTTAAAATATAGTTTAGCACTTTTTAATATTAAATATATAAATGTTACTTTTATTTTAATAAGTATTATATTATTTAAAATATATATTATTATAGCTAAAAAAAGTTTTATATTTGCTAAATTAAGAAACTAATAAAAGTAAAAATTAAATTTTATAATAGTAATAATAGTTAAATATAATATTGCAAATATTAAAAAAACCATTTTTTATAATATAGCTAAAAATCTAAATTTATTATAATAACTTTAAAAAAAGATATATTTATATTAAGTATTTTTTTAACATTTAAATTTATAGATTATAGCTACTAGCTATAAAATATAAGCTTTGCTAGTATTTTTTATTAGGCTAAAATTTTATAAAGCTTTTTCATTATATATAAAAGCCTTATCTAATATAATTTATAAATTTTTAATATTTTTTACTTTATTATATAAAGTAAATAAACTATAATTTTAATAGACTATATATTTTATATAGTAAAGCTATATAAATTAAAATAAATTTATTTAAATAGCTAGTATGCTTTTTTAGTATAAAAGTTTTACTTTTAAATTTTATTACCTTTTTAAAAAATTATTTTAATAATATTTTATAATATTAATACTCTATTTTAGTATTTTAATTAGTTTATAAGCTACTTAATTTTAAAAATATTTAAAAAAAATTAGCACAGGTAAAAAAATATCTAAGTATAATTTTGTAACTTTACTAAGTTAAACTTAGCACTTTATAAAACTATATATTATAAAATTATATAGTTTTTTCTAAATATAGCAAAAAAAAAAGTAGCTTTAAATATTTAAAAAAAACTTACTTTACTAAATAAAGTAGTTTTAGTTGATATTTTAATCTTTTTAAGATTTAGAATAGTATTATAAAACTTTGGATTTAAAGTAATATTATTTCGCAATTTATTTAAACTAATTATAAACTTATATACTTAGTATATAAGTTAAGTATTTATATATACTTTTTATATTTGCTTAATGTTTAAAAATAGCTTAAGTAGTAGAAAATAAATATTTAACTAAAATATAGTTTTAAATAGCTTTAGCTATAAAGTTAACTATATAAATATACTATATAAGTAGTATAGTTTTTTAATAAGTTTTAGTAAATAAAAATATCCTTTTCATTTATTTAATTAAAAATAAATTTGTTTATAATTGTTTTTAAAAGTTAAAATTAAAGATTATATATTATTTAGAAATATACATTATATACCTTTTTTTACATTTTTAAAAGTTAGTTAACCTAATTACTAATTTTTATAATATATAAAACCAATTAACTAAAATTAAAATATATTTAAGTTAATTTTATAAAGCTATTATATATTAAATTTCAATTAAGCAATTTAGTTTTGTAATTATTTTTATAACTATCCTATTAAGTTGATTTTACTTTGGTTTTTTATAAAATCAATTTATAACTTCTATTTCATTTTTATTTATTTTTCATTTAATGAATTTTCCTATTTTTACTATTTAGTTTCTTAACTCCCAATAAAAAAATATTTTAATTACTTATTAAAATAGTAAGATTAAGCTATTATTTTTAAAATATATGAATCAAACCTATTCTATTAATTATAAAATGTTATAATTTTATAATTTTATAATTTTTGGTATTATAACAGTAAAAAGTTGTATTTATTTCATTTTAATTTAATTTACCAATATAACTTTTCTATAAGTTATAGCTATACAAACACTTGATTTATTAAATTTAAACATCATTTAAGTTGTAGTAATTGTAAGTACAACTGTTTTTAGTTAATTAGAACTGGAAATTATATTAGGGTTTAAATTTTAATAAAATAGTATAAGAACAGACTACACTAAATCAAAAAAATGTTTTAAATTCAATAATTTAGAAACATAATAAATGTATAAAACTTAAAATACTAACTAATCAAATAGTGAACTTTTTAAATTAGAGACAAAATATTTTATTGGTAAAAAAATTGGTATTAAAAGTAGCTAATCCATCATAACTCCGTATCATAATCGTCATCCTCTTCCTCCTGCAGATAGTAATCTAAATTGGGTAACTGTTGTACCTCGCTGAATTCTCTTTTAACCCCGTTGGTAGCTGTAACTCCGTTTGTACCTAAATCAGTATCTTCGATTACGTCCATAGGTACATCGTTGTCGTTAGTATTGTTACTATCCGGTTTAATTTCAGGGTTAGAGTAAGTGGTGGAGTTAGAATCACGTTGATCAGCTGCGAAGTAGTTGGTAATCTTCTGAAGTCCAGTGTTGGTGTTGTAAGGTTTGGATGTCTCCGACTTTAAGGCGGAAGGGCTGTCGGTGAGTTTGGATAGAGGTTTGCTGGGAACGAAGCTATCGACATCGTCAACCAGCTTCAGTATAGGTCCGTTAGGTGAGTCGAATATGACTAACCGAGTCTGCTTAGTATTGTCATCGGCGATTATGGAAGTGATGCGATCCATCTGTACCTGTTTACCGTTGGAGTCGTTGGAGGTCAACTTAGGATGCTTGGAACGTGCAGCAGTGCGGATCTGTTGTACTGAGTCTCGAAGCGGAACTGCAGGCTTGTTAATACGTTTTACCGGCTTAAGCGATCTTAAGAACAATCGGGTGAACCTTTTAATTCTATTACGTAACATAGTACCGTCAGGCCAATTTGGCAGACCAGTAGATTCGCCGTTAGCATCGATATCACCGTTCGTGTTGTTGTTTGTAGTATTGATTGTTTCGTTGTTAGTAACATCAGGATTGCTACCGTTATTCTCCACCACGTTCTCGTCTTCCTCCTCCATCATATCTTCCATATCGTCCTCATCACCGGCAGCATTCAATGGACGACGACGAGCTAAGGTTGACATGGGATTGAAAGCGATCGTAGAGAACACCAATTCTGGGTCCTTACGCATGGCAGGGTAGGCATTAAATCCATGCTTCTTAGTGCCAAGTATCAAGTCACGGTCCATCAACGGAGTCCACCAGGTCGGCAACGAACCAGGTATAGTGACATCCTCTCGGAAAAGGTGTATCTTGCCATCCTCATCGGAGACCAGCATACCGTTGTTAAGTATGTGTATATCCCGTAGCCGGTGTACCAGCGCTTTCGGTTTACGGGTGGTGCTACCTAAATGGGAAGACAGCTCCTGGACAAATCCTTGGTAGCTAGATACCTGCTGCGGGGTAGCATCAGGGTAGGGTTCATCTACATCGACAATGAACTGCTCGGTGAGGTCGTTCATGAAAATTTCCGTAATCTCAGCATCATCACATTGAAACGCTTTCATTATGATCTTACGCTCACTGGTGTAATCCACGTTTGGTTCCTTCAACTGAAGTGTAGCAAAGCACATCGAAATGATACACTTCGAGCAAGCTACCAGGTCCTTAAGAGTGCGAATAGGTGAGAATCCCCGGTTGATCTTATCCCAGTTGCTGAGACCGAAGGCCATGAGTCTTACTATTAAGAGCTGTACCTCACCTTGTGTCCATCTTCCAAAATCGACATCCGATTGATCGTTGGTAGAGTCTGGCTGTACTTCAAGCTGCACTTCAAGTTGGCTAGGTGATAGAGCGGTTGTATTTGCTACGGCCGGATTGACAGTCGGCGTACTCGAATTGGGTGTTGCTTTCCTACGCTCTGTGAACTCAAATTTGTTACTGGGTTTTCGTAACCTTGGCTCGTCAAGGATCAACGAGTTCTTGAGTACTAGGAACTTGGAATCAACATTGGCGTCCTTAGCCCACTTGTCCCAGAATTGGGGGTCATCGATTGAGACGTTGTCGTTATCGAAGGTAGTGAACGAAGCCTTAGAGAATGCAGAGCCCTGTTCTCTAGCACCGTAGGTGACGACGGTACTACGTCGTTGTAAGATGGCATCAATGTCTTCTTCGTAGAATTTCTTACTTTCGGTATCATCTAGTAAAGCACCGTAGGCACCCAATTTCAAAAGATCTTCTACTTCCTTCTTGCTTAGACCGGCAGAGCTATTTTCGCTCGAATTACCGTCCATCTTCTGCATAACCGCCTTGTCCAAACCAAGCTTTAAGTTGGCTCTATCAAACATCTGACGTTCATAAGTGTTGGCGCACAGCAGGCGGTAGATCTTGACAGGTCGAGTTTGTCCGATACGATGTACTCTAGCTTGAGCCTGTAGATCGTTCTGAGGGTTCCAATCGGAATCGAAAATAATTACGGTATCAGCAGCTGTAAGGTTGATACCAACACCACCAGCTCGAGTGCACAGCAAGAAGGCAAATGAATCGGGTGAGGATGAGAACCGATCGATGGAGATTTGTCGGTCGGTACCCTTGATACCACCATCGATACGTTCGTAATTATAATTACGGTAGGACAGGTAGTCACCGAGTAAGTCTAAGACCTTTGTCATTTGACTGAAAATGAGAACCTTGTGCCCAGACTCCTTAAGCTTAGGCAGTAGTTTATCAAGTAGAACTAGCTTACCAGATGACTTGACTAACGTTTCGAAGTACTGTTGGTCATCGTAGTTGGGGTAGTCGGCCATAATTTTCTCTTCGGTACCTTTGATTAAGAAGGGGTGGTTACAACATTTACGTAACTCCATCATAACGTTGTTGAGACTAGGCCCTTGAGTATCCTTACCGCCACGCTGAATCCAGGCGAAGTTACGTTCCAAAATAGCCCGATACCACGTCTTCTGTTGGTTGGTGAGCTGCACTTCAATAATAGTCTCCTCCTTACTTGGTATCGATTTCTCAACGTCTTCCTTAAATCGACGTAACATTAAAGGTTTTAAAATAGATTGCAACTCGGTGACTTCGGACGACGACTTTAAATCACCATACTTTTCAAGGAAAGCGGTTACACTGTCAAATCGTGTAGGCTCTAGGAAGTTGAGCAATGAGAACAGTTCTTTTACCGAGTTTTGCAGAGGCGTACCAGTGAGTAGTACCCGGTGGTCTAGTTTGTATGATTTTAAAGCTTCTAACACTTTGCTGGTGCGATTTTTAAGTCGATGTGCTTCGTCGAAGATCCCAACCTGCCAACGTATCGGGCTTAATTGTTGGGTGGAGCCGTAGGCCACTTCATAAGTAGTAATGAGGACGTCGAATCGGTACAGCTCTGATAGCCGGGAATTATCAGAATCTTTATAATAAAACTCGGTATCGATGATCAAGTTACGGGAGGTAGCGGAACCGTGAAATACAATGACGTTAAGATTAGTCCAGTTGTTAAACTCACGTTCCCAGTGGGGTATGGTAGATAACGGAGCTACCACCAGGAAGGGTCCACGCATATGGCAGGTTCTATAGATATGGTAGAGGAAAGCAACCGATTGAACTGTTTTCCCGAGGCCCATTTCATCCGCAATTATGGAAGACTGTCGGTGGTACCAGCAATAAGTTAACCAGTTCAAGCCTTCCAACTGGTAGTCACGTAGCTTGTTTTCGTTTTTAAACAGTGGCGACTCCTCCAACTTAACGAAGGTATTGGCTTTAGGTCGGTCCTTTGCTACGGCATAATCAGTTCCGGGTACATCCTGGCGACCGGAAAACACCTCTAAAGCTTTAGGGTCGTAGCTCTGTATGAAATCCAACGTCTCCCAAGTCGAATCTTCATAAGGTTGGCCGCACCACTTAACGAGTAGGTAGACTTTGACACCGTCTGTACTTGAATCGTCATCGATCTCACCCTCGTCCAGTATTCGGTCTACTTCAAGATAGAGCTGGTTGAATGGTTCGTCGAAGGCTTCCGGGTTATCGAGGTACTGTTCCTTAAGCTTCTTGAACCGGTTCTTACTGCTGACGGAGTCGGCTTCCACCTTGGACCGGGATAGCCACTTTACATGGTGGTACGATCGATATTTGAACTTAACCATTACTTCCTCTTCTCCGTCAAGTTCGCGGTATGAAAGTAAAGCCTCGATATCTTCCTCACCGAACGGTATGGCTATCGGTTCGTACGGTACCATCTGCGGTTTCTTTCTTTGCTTAAGTTTGGTGGCAGTGACAGCACCCCTCACAGCTTTATCGTCGGTTGAACTATCCGAATCTTCACCCACTTCGGAACTGTTCTGAAATTCGGATTCGTTTTCCTCTCGGTAGTCCACTTTCTTTAGCTTACTACGTGTGTTACGTTCTAAGCTTGTCTTTCTCTTCTCTGAATCATCAGACATATTGGTTATCTATTTAGTAAGTTATTAGTAAAATTTGCTTCTTCTCAATAGGCTACCTTTGAACTAATTATGTTTTTCCACTACTTATAGATTTCCAATTGTTAAAAGAAAGGTTGAACTCATGAATCAAGCTAATCTATGTCTATTTTTAATTTTTAGTATAGTATATCGGTTAGCAAATGAATTTAAAGCTTACGTTTTAAATTATTGAATCATATCTCTTAATTTTACAGCATTTTTGAAATATATGTCATTTAATCTTATTCGTAGTGGAAAAACCTTCACCAATTTATTTATAGCTTGAATTGGAGCTTAACCTATTTACTATATCAAGTTTAGAACAATTAATTGGCTGCTTTGATTCCATATATTCTTTCATGTCGAATTTTTTACATGTTCTACATACCTGATTCGACAGCCAAATTTTAATTAATAATTTTGTTATAAGTTGATGAACCAAGGCACATTTTAAATGAAAATTCACTACTTTTATTTATATATGTTCCATTCACTGTCATAAACCTTTATAAAATACCCTAATCGAATATAAGTTTTATTGAAAGCTCGATACTTGAAGAATATATAACTAGTTTAGTTATTCTATACAAGCACCACGACCTTTAATTAAATCTGTATAGCTAATTTTATCTTTAATAACGTACCTTTCGGCTATTAATATTATGAACTGTAAGCTCTATCAAAAAATAATGTTTATACATATAATTATATACCTGCGAACACACATAATCATATATACTACGAAAATTAGTGCTACATAAGTTATAGTTAAAAAAAGCAAAGTACAACTATCTAGCTTTTTACAATGGAATACAGTACTACGGGCAACCTTTTGCGCAAGAGGTAAGTATTTTGTTTTAGATATACCGGTTCAATATAATGTTTAGTAAAGCCTATAAGTTGAATAAAGGCCATACTACATATAGTGCGTTAATGTATCCAAATAATATACTTAGTCAAATAGACCAACCCGAATTACAAATGACTTTTATCACCAATCAAAGAATAGAAAGGGGTATTACAAATATATTCTTAAAAGGGAACGGGATAAATAGGTACAACTAACATACCAATTTTCTCTAATTAGTAACAAAGTACATATACGAATTTTTCAACTTACATGCATCAGCTGGTTTTATATGGAAAATGACAGGCATTAGATGATCTAAAACTGATAGAGCTTTGAAATCCGTGTTTTTAAGTACAGTAACACTGATTTTTAAAATTATAGTACAGTTTAGGCAGCATAAATATCTACCCAGCTTTTTAGCAAACGCGGTTTATCTTGAATCCAGCAAGCTAAGTGAACATATTTTCACTTTTCTAAACGCTACTTTGATTTTTTTAGAGTAGTTACCTGGTAGCTTGGCATTTGGCCCAGGAACAGACTAGAAGTACGTAATATCAGAGTTGCTTCTGCTTGCTTTACATTTATTTTTATATACAGTGATTTAATTTAGTTCAGTATATAGTATTAAACTAGATTATGCTAGCTTGTTCTATTCTATTTATAAATTTATTTTAGTTAAAATCTAAGATTTTTTAAGTTCATAAAAAAATTATAAGCTTTTAATTTATTTTTAATTATTTTTATTATAAAAATGTCATATATCTAATATTTTGAACTTGCTAGAATATTATATAAGCTTACTTTATATTTTTAAAATATAAATAGTGTTTTTATAGATATTTTATAAATGCAAATATTTTACTTTTTTTTAATATATATGTTGTTAACTACTTAGCTTAGTTTGTTTAACTTTAAGGTATACTTATAAATTTAACTATTTTAGCTGTAACTAGCAAAGCTTTTTTACTACCAGTTTACAATTTTTATATCAATTTTTATTATTTAAATATCTAAAAATAAAAAATAAAATTAACTTATTTGGTTTAAATATATAAGTATTATAATATTTGAAAGTTTAGATATAATATTATAAAAACCTAGCTTTCTCTAAAAGAAAAAAGTTGTAAATACCAATAATTAAATAATAATAATTTTAGATAAATTATAAAATTAAGAAAAAAGTTTTGAAATAATATATAAATATATTAAAATTAATTCAATTTATTAAAGGTAGCTATTTAAACTTTTTTTAAATTTAAATAAAGCTTAAAGTTAATAAAATGATTTTTTAAATTTTAATTAATAAAAATAACTAAATAAAGTTAAATCTTGTATTTGTCTAATATAATAGTTAGTAAAACTTATATTAATTTTTACTATTTATGATTTTATATAAAATTAAGCTTTTTAAATACTATTATATTAATTTTATTTTTCCTTTTAGTTTTTTAAATTAAACTTAAAAGTAATTAAATAGATGAATTTTAATTAGCTATTTTTTTACTTATAAAATTTAATTTTATTTAATAAATTTAGCTACTACTAACTTTTTTAATATTAAGTTAAATATATCTTAGCTAAAGTTATTTTTTTTAATTTTAAAACTATATGTTTTATATTATATTATATTTTATTAACTAGTTTATTATTATATATATATATATTTAAGATTTTAAAATTATTTTGTTATCTATTTTATATTTTACTTAATTATTAAACTTTTTAAAATTATTTAGTATTTTTATAAATATTAAAGTAAATAATAAAAAATAGTTAAAATAAGTAACTTTTTTTAAATTTTTTATTTTATTATTATAATTTTAAAATTTAATTTAATTTTTTTACTAATATTTATAGCTTTTATTTAGCTTTAATAGTAGTTTAACTAATAACTGAATATTAAGTTTTGGCTATTTAATTTAATTTTTTAGTAATAAATAAATAAATAAAATTTAACCTATTAAAAAAAATTAATAGTTTTTTATTTTGTTAATTTTTTTTAAACTCTTAAATAATTATTAATTTTAAATTAGTATAAGTTTAAAAATATAAAAAATATTAGTTAAATAATAGTATTATTAGAAATACTACTTTAAAATATTTAATATAAAACTTTTTTACTTAAATTTTAATTTAAAATATTATAAAAATTTAGATAAAAATCTAAAAAATAGTAGTATTTACTTATTTATAAATTGTTAAAATTTCAATTTAACAAGTTTTTTTAATATTTTATTTTAATGCTTAAAATTTAGAAAATATTACTAAATATTTAAAAAAAAGCTATTAGTTATAAAAAAATTAATATATAAACTAGCTATAAAAATTATAAATTTAATAAAAAATTAAAATATTAATTAGTATAACTTATGTAAAAAAATATTTTAAAGTTAATAAAATTTTAAAAAATAAAGATAAAACTACAATATAAATATTAAAAAATATCATTAAATATTTAAAAAAGCCCTATTTAAAAAAAGCCAATAAAACAAAAATAAATAAAAATTTTTAGAAATATTTTAAAAATATTATTTAGCATTATTATTGGTATTTTAATTTAAAGAATAGTTTTTTAAATATAAGAAAAAACAATTTGATTTAATTTAATTTAATTTAATAAATTTTTAATATTTAAAAATAATAAATATAAAAAACTAAGCTTATAAAAAAAGTTAAACTTATAAAAAAAATAAAGTAAAAATAGTTTTAAATATAATAATAATAAGAAAAATAAATAATAATTAACTAAACTAGCTAGAATAAATAAATGCTAACTATTACTAATAAGTAAATAAGTAAATAAGTAAATAATAATATAATATATAACTTTTTAAATACTAATAATATAATAAAAAGTAAAGTAACTAAATTTTTATTATATTTTATTAGTAAAACATCTAAAAAAATAAAATAAAAGCAGCTATAATATATATATTCTAATAATATAAATGTAAATTCAAATTAGCAGCAAACTAACTAATAACTTTTAGAAAAAGTTATTGTATTATATAGAAAATCTAGAAAAATATATTAAAAAACTATTAAATAGATTTACTAGCTAAAAAAAAGTAATAAAATATAGAAAGTTGCTATAAAGTATGCTTTAACTAAAAGTAATGAATTCTATTTAAAATAATTAATAATAAAAAGTATTTTAAAAAATAAAGCATTTTTATTTAGCTTTATATAATAAAATATATAATAATATACTACTAAATTTTCTATAAACTATAATATAGTTATTAGAATTATAGAGTTATCAAACCAAGTTTAACATATATAGTATAAAAAATTATATTATAAAACAAAAACATTAATATAATTTAAGTTTGGTATAGCTCTCTAATATTTATAAACTTCATTTAACTTTATATACATTATATATATAAACTTACTAAGCTGATCAAGTATAAGCTTATAATTAAAGCGGAAAAATGTAGTTAAGTTTCTTATAAACTTTATTTTAGCTTAGAGTAGGATCAAAGAATAGACTACTTAGAATTTAAAACACATATTTTTATAAATTGTAATCAATTTTTATTATTACTCTTCAACTAACCAATCAAACAAAGATAGTTAGTGGAAGTTTATTACTACCAAATTTGAAAAATTATTTTAGATGCTACAACATAAAAAAAAAGCTAAAATATTTATAAGCAACTACTATTTATTAGTTGAAAAGGTGGCAGTGTTGATTAAGGGAAGCCACAGTAGATAGTGTTACCGTTCTGAATACAAACTGAGCTGCCTGAACAGGACTGGGTGATCCATTTACCAAAAACGCATTGGTAGAAAGCTGGACCTTTGGATCCACCACATTTATACGAACCATCTGTACATGATCCGGTAGGTTGAGGTGATTGGCTGGTTGAACTTACAGGAGCAGACGAAGATGTAACTGGTTTAGATGATGAGGCTACTGAAGTGGTTGAAGAGCTAGGTGGAGGTTTCGAAGTAGACGTACTTGGAGCAGATGAAGTAGAAGAAACAGTAGAAGTGGGGGGAAGTGTAGTACCGTTACAAGAATCCGTGTTGAAGACGTTCTGTAAGGCGGTAAGTAGCTGATTGTTATAATCGTTATCCAAAGACCACAACATAGCACCTCTGTACCCGTTACACCTGACATGCTCAGTCTTAGACTTCAAAGACTGAGTATCATCATAAGCTATGTAAGTTTTCGTATTCTTATTAAAGACCCAAGGAGTTTGAGTAATCGGATCAAATTTACGAATCCAGCCAGCGGCAGCGTTGGCTTCGAGAGGAGAACTAAGTACGTTCTTCTCAAAAAGTTCGTGGTAGGCATAGGAAGGCAAGTTAGCGTTGGTGATAGTAGCGTACTGATCGGTGTTAGTCATATCTACATTTACACCTTCGGCGTAACCGTAGAAAGGTACTCCTACTACCATCTTATTATTAGGGAACCCGGCACTTCCCCAAGCTTTCAAAGCTTGCTTAATTGAGAAAGGTTCACCCTTACCCTTCTGGAAATCTAAACCACCAACTGGACCTGTAGTGGTTGACCAAGGGCCGTTCAAATCATAACACATAACGTTTATGAAGTCGAATATATTGGCAAACTCTGCGACACTACTTACTGGTCCGTCAGGTCCATCAAATGGTTCGACACGCACAGCAGCTGTAAGAAGTTTGTTGGTACCTATAGCGGTCCTCAACTCCTTCAAAAATGTCAAATAGTTGGCGGTATCTTGACCTGAAACTATGTTGCCTTCCAACCCCTCACGTCCAGGGTACTCCCAATCGAAATCTAAACCGTCTAAGTTGTACTTGTTCATAAATTCTACCGTGTTTTTGATAAACAAAGCACGGTTTGTAGCACTTGCAACCATTGGCGAAAAGTATTTGGAGCCGGTCCAACCTCCAATGGAAATTAAAACTTTGGTCTTACCTTGGTGCGCACGGGTAACTACTTCTTGGAGCACAGAGCCCGATTCTATTGCCGGCTTGTAATCTTGATCAGTAAACAAGGCAAAAGCATAGTTCAAATGGGTTATTTTACTGTAATCAACTTTACTTGCAGGCAATATATCCAATGTCCAATCACTGAAGTATGCTACAACTACTTTGTCAATTTGACCCATAACTGCAGCATGCAATAGGAATATACATAAGGTGGTGGCTATTTTACAAAATTTCATATCTTGTCTCTTGTCGAATTAACGCTATTATTTTTAAAAATATTTGTTATGGATTGGTAGACACCCGAAGCTTTATATACTGTCTTTTGGTTTTATACAAGCTATACCTTAAAACTTTTGATTTGGTAATATACTGTTAATAGTTTATCCCATAAAACCGACATGACTTCGACCTTGTACTGTTTACGACCAAGTTTATTGGTATATGACCTGTCTTTACTAGGATCAGAGATAATCCCTATGGTACTCCATCTCGGTATTATCGTGATCTAAAGCTCTAGCACCATCGACTTCGTTTGAACCGGAAGTCTAAATCTAAACTAATTAATTTCTGCTACTTTTAACATTTATTTCAATATATATGTTAAACAAGTGAGCTAGAAATGCTTACATCTGACTGTCGATTTAAAAGAGGGTGAAAATCGTAGGTCATACGTCAAGCTGTGACAGTAAACGAAACCTTAGCTTTGGAATTTTAATAGCTTTTATCAGGAATCGGCTGTACGCTGGAAAGCAAATCAAATGAAATTTTGTTTAAATTTAGTAATATTGTAATTTAAAGTATATATTAATGATATTCTTGTCGAGGTTAAATAGGGTACAGTTGCACTAAAAACACTGTACATCATTTGTGCACTACCTTAACTCCCTTTTTTTGTACCCTCTTGAAATTTTTAAAGCTAACTTTCTAACATTTGTATTCTACTAATTAGTAGTCAATAGGTAGCTTATCTTTCTAGTTATTATTGTACTGGACTAAAGTTTTAGAATTTATGAGTAGAATACTATAAAAGGGAATATTTCAATTTAAAACTTGGTAGTTCTGCACTATTCATCTCAGTTGCTCAAATTTTAAAAATTTGGTGTTGAAATAAGGGGTACACCAACCTCAAAAATGTTTAAACACTGCAAAGTACTGATCGGTTTTTAAAAAATGCCTATATACTGAGAAACCAATATTATTAAAAATCAATCTAAATATGATAGTTTTATTGTTATATATGTAATTATAAAAATATATGGTAAAGATTTATAAATGATTAAAATAAATTAATATACTTTTATCAATATAAAATTAAATATGCACTATTGTTAAACTTTAGTGTAGTAAAATCTACAATATATATAAGTAGTAAAAGTACTACTTTTATAAAAAAATATTTCAAAATTTTTGATATAGTATACACAGAGCTGATAAACTTTCAAATTAGATATTCTATTATAAATTAATTAGTTTTAAAGCTATTATTAAAATTTATAAAATACCTATATATATTAAAAATATTGAAGGCTTTTTTATTCTTATTTAACTAAAATAAGTTAATCTAAAAGCATTTATTTCTTATATAAATTTTATAGTTTTGTATATATTAACCTTTTAGCTAAATTAAATCTAAAAACTATAAAGTTAAAAAGCTACCAAGATAGAAAAAGTGTAGTCTATAACTTTTACAAAGGAATATATATATATTTATATCAATTTTTTGATAGTAAGTTAATTAACTAAAAATAAAAAAGATGGCAAGTATTTATAGCATTTAACATAATAAATAATAAGATATTCAGCTATTAAAATACTCTAAAAAAAGGAAAAAAACTTTTAAACTACTTTAATAGTTAAAAAGTTAATTATAATAAAATTTATTTAAAAAATCATTTTATTTGTAAAAAAAATTAAGTTTAATAATTATATATTTTTTTAAAACTGTAAACTAAAATTTTATTATACTAATAAAATAAAAAATATAAATAAAAAAATGCTACTTTTTTATAAAAAAACTTAAAAATTAAGTAAAAGTATAAAACTATAGTTTAAAATATAGTTATTTATAACTATATATAAATAATTAGCCTATCTTTATTAAATAAAATTATGCTTTCTATTAATTATTTTTATAAAAAAATGAGTATAAATCTTAAATAATATAATTTTAATATTAAAAATAATAGCTAAACATTGTTAATTTAAAGAAAAATACTTATAAAAACTACTAAAACTTTAAATAAAGCTAATAAATTTTAGTTAAATTTTAAATAACTAAATTATATATAATTTTATAAATAAATTTATTAAAAAAAGTTAGCAGTTTATTTTTAAAAAAATTATTTCAAAACTATTTTATAATAATATTTTATAACTTATATTATTATTTTTAATTAAAAATTTTAAAAATTATATAAAAAAATACTGGCTAAATTAAATTAATAATTATATATTATAACTTAAAAATTATATTTAAAAAAAGAAATATAAAGGTAATAAATAATTAATATTAAATAAAACATCTAATTTATTAAAAAAAAATAATAGTTAGCTATTAAATTTATTTAGTATTTAATATTACTATAAGTTATATTAGATAAAAAAATTATTAAATAAAGTTAATAATATATATTAAGTTTTTAAAATAATATAATCTTAAACTTATAATATATATAAAAATATTATATAGTTATATAGCTATAATAAAGCTAGAAGTTTAAAAAAATTATTATTATTAATTATTTTTATACTATAATTAATATATTGTTAGTAGTATATTTAAAAAATAATTAGTTTATTATTTTTAATAAATTAAAAGCTTAAAAATAAAAATCTAATATAATAAAGATAGTTTAAAAGTTAAAAATATTTAAATATTAAAATAAGTAAAATAGTTTATTAAGTTAGACTTTTTTTCTAGTTTAGAAATTTTAACTTACTATATAAAAGTAGCTTTGGCTAAAAGACATAAAGTTAATAAAATAGTTAAATTTATTTAAAGCTAAAGATAAGTCTTTTTAATATTATAGAATTTAATTTACTTATATAACTAAATTTATAATATAAGTTATAAAGTTATAATAATAGAATTTTTTTTAAATTAAATAAAGCTAAGCTTAAAAACATATTATTTAGCTAAAATATAATAGTTTTTATACTTATTAAATAAAGTTATAAAATGTAAAGCAGATTTATAATAAAAAGTATAATTATAAACATTAAAATATAATTTAAATTATATTATAATTAAAAAATAATGCTATTAACTTAACTAATTATTAAAATTAATAAGCTATAATTATAATTATAAATTTAATTTTATACTGTATACTTTATATTACTTTAAAAAAATATATAAAACTATATATATATATATTATAATAAACTTATAAATATAATTTAGTATATATAATTATTATATTTTACTATAAAATTTTAAAATAAAATTAAATATATAAATATAAAAATAGCTATTAGTAAAAAGAAATAGCTTTTACTATTATTTAATAAAAATTTTATTAAAAAATTTAAAAAATAGATAAATAAATAACTAATTTAACTAATATTTAAAAAAGTTTTAAATGTTATAATTAAACTATATTTAATAAAAAGTTAATAATTAATAATAAAACTTTAAGCTAAATTTATTAATATATTTACTATAAAAAATAAAAAATAAAATAAAATAAAATAATAAATAATAACTACTATTAATAAAAAAATAAATAGATAAAGCTAAGTTAAAATATAGTTTTTAAATATAAAATAAATGTTTTTTTTATTAATTAATTATAAATATTTAGTATAATAAATATATAAATAAAATATTTAAACATATAAAATTAGCATTAAAAATTATAATAATAAATAAATTTATATAAAAAATATATTAAAATAAAAATAAAAAGTAAATAGAAAAGAAAACTTATTAATTATAAACATATATATATATAGTATTTATATTAATAATTTGGTATATTTAATTTAAATATAAAGTATATATATTTAAAATTTTTAAAATTATATGAAGAATATATATAGTTATTAAAATTTTATTATTATTATAGATATACTAAAAAATTTAATAAAAATTTTATTATTAAATTTTTAATTAAAAATAAGTTAAAAAAACTTTATCTTATAGTTAAATAAAATATTTTAAAAGTTTATAAAATAAAAATTTTAAATATATATAAAGCTTATATATTTATAATTAAATATATAAGTTATTAATATAAATTATATAATTATACTATAATTATACTATTAAACTTATTAAAATATAAGTTTTGATTATATAAATATAAAATTTTTTTTAGTTAGTTTATTTTTTATTATATTAAAGCTAATTTAAACTTAATTAACTTTAAAGTTTAATATGATATTTATATTATTATATTAAAATTGTAGTAATTTTTTAATAAAATTAATATGTAATATTTAGTCTTTAGTATAATACTAGTAATAATATTTATATTATATAGTATAAAATACTACAATATAAAAATAACAGCAAATATAAGTATTTATATAAAGTTAGTAGATGGCAATAAAGTAAAATTAACTTTATTATTAATAATAGAAGCAATAAATATGAAAATCTAATAGGTAATATAAGTAAGTAAGATTAGCAAAGATTTAGCAATAAAATTAATATATATTTATATATAGTTTAGATTATAAAAAGCTATAACTATAAGAATTAAAAATCATTCAGTAGTAAAAAAGTAACTAAATCTAACATATAGGATTTATAAAAGGAGATGGAGGTATTTGCAATTTTGTATAGCTTCTATATTTCTAATAAAATAAAAAAATAAAAATAAAATAAAAATAAAAAATAAAAATAAAAATTTTACTATTTTGCAGCAGAAGTAGTTTTATAAGTAATACTATATAATTTGAAATAGATTTATAAAAAGTTAAATTGTTAGCTATTATAATTTATTATATATTAATAAGGTAAAGTTTTTTATTAATTAACATAATAGCTATACTAGACTTATTTTAAAATATTAAACTTAGAAAGTTCTTAAATAAGAATAATAAAATAAAGAATATCTTTTTATTTCAAATTTTAATTAAATTATTAATTTGTTATATAAAGTTTAAAATAAATTTGTATAATTTTGTTATCTAAAATTAAAAAGAAAAAATGATAA
The DNA here is from genome assembly GCA_037055185.1 of Capillidium rhysosporum. Lineage (NCBI taxonomy): Eukaryota > Fungi > Entomophthoromycota > Entomophthoromycetes > Entomophthorales > Capillidiaceae > Capillidium > Capillidium rhysosporum. Next base: position 21,447 of record JAWQFY010000175.1, on the reverse strand, counting down.
AATCCAAATAAGCTTGAAAAAAAAGGTAGAAAATGATGAAGATAATTATTAAGTTAGTAACTTATAAAGTTGTTGAGTAACAAAATATTATATAATATATATTTATTTTAAATTTTTTATTAGGTAACTTTTAATTTAATTAATTTTAAAAATTTAAATTAATTATTAAAAATAGAAAAATATAATTAACTTAAAATAAAGCTTAAATATAAACTAACTTGAAATTGTTATATATATTAAGCTTTAATCTTTTTATTTATTATAATTTTTATAACTTGTTTTCTAACTATTTATATATATATATATATTTGCAAAATAGATATTTATATTACTAAATTAGTTATGTAAAGAAATAAATAATTAATAAATAATGAATTTTTATTTTATTTTTTACTAATTTTATTTAAACTAACCTATAAGTTATATTAACTAAACAAATACTATATCATTTAATTAACTTGTAAAATAATTCATTTAAGTTATTAGAAAAAATATTTTTGTTAAGTACTACTTTAAAAAGATAAGATATATATATTTTCTTATAAAAGTTAGTATATTAGCTAGGAATGGAAGAGTAACTTTAAAGTGAACTATAAAAACATATATTATTATTTTTAGGATTCTCAGTAGCTTATTTCAACAGTTTATTGTTGTTATATTACTACAAACTAAAAAAAGTGGTAAAAATAAAAATAAAAACTCTGAATTTGGTAACTAAATCTATCCTTTTTACAGCTTTCCTCATCAATCTTTTTCCTAATATCAGCCCATAGGTCATCCATTGTACATTTTTAAAAGTTTTTAACATTAGTTGGGAGATCTAAGTTAGGTACAATAGCTTTCTCAACTATGTAGTTAAAATGGTCTCTAAGTTAGTCCTGTACATTCTATATAGAAATGTATAATTATAGTTAATTTTAAGATATGTGATTAAATTACGTTTAGTAAATCACCGAGCTCTGATATATTATTAGTAAGGTCTTTCAATTGTTACTCGTCATCTTGTTCATTATCATATTGATTATAAGTCATATGCAGACCTTGAGAACTTTTAGTCAAAGAGTCTATCAGTGAAACTACTTTCTAAAATTATAAAGTTATTAGCCAGCTAATTTTAATTTCGTTAGGCTATTTCCTCAACCTCTACTAGCTCAGTTGATTTTATAGCAAGATCTTTAACAGGTCGTGATAAGTATCTAAGTTTATTTGGATCTATTTTCATTTTGTAAAATTTTGGTTTTATTTCAAGTGGTTGAAGAAGTAATTAATAAAATTTATAAAACTAAGTTATGAATTAAGTGGATGACATCACTATATTATTGAGTTTAGAAAAATAAAAAATAAGACTATTAAACTTGTAATTTACATATATACTGGTTTAAGCTATAAATAATCAAAAATTTATATAACTAAAAAATATACAGCATTGAATAAAGAAAAGCCACATTTTATGCATCATCAAACGACTCAAAGAGTATAAAAATCTAAAGGAGAGAGGTACAATAGAAAGGACAGTACGTTTCAAAACGTGAGGTACCTACTGTGAAATTAAATACATCAGCCGAATACTGACATTAATGTCCTTAGCAGGACGGGTTGTTAGTGCAAGATTGGAAGTTAAAGTATTTAAACGGCTACATGTAGAAAGTGAAGGAAGTTTTACGGCAACAGGGACAGAATTAAGCTTGGGTAGTAGGTTTAGCCTGGGGATGAGAGGGGGCAGCAGATTGAGGTTGGTCTTTAGGGCCATCCTTGATGAAAGGTACTAAGTCGGTAAGAAAGGCTACCAAACCAGGCTCTGACTGAATGAACTGAAGGTTGAGCAGGTCGTACTCCTTACCCTCAAATAGCTCGATGAGCAGGGTGAGCACACCCCAAGGCATGAGGTTACCAGCCATGAGGCGGTCCATTAACACTACAAAAATCTGTTGCTTGTGCACTAATTCGGTTGCCGTACTAAATAGACGGAGCACCACCGTGATGAAGTACTGAGTCTGACGATTGGGATACCTTAGGTGAGAGAACAGAGAGTTGATAAAGATATGACGACCTAAAAAGCTAAGTTAGAATCAAATTAAAAAGTACTAAAAATTACCTTCGTCATCCAAATCCATAAACAGTTTATGGTAGATATCCATGGCAGCATTAGGATGTTTAGGTGGAGTATCTGAATCGGAGGTAGTCATATCTGCTGAAGCGATGTACAGGACCAGCGAGTTGATGACCTGATAATCGAAATTCTTAGAATCCTCAGTAGAATCTCCGTTCGAGCTGTTAAGTTGTTGATGGGTTGACGACTTTATAGCTTTAGCATGCTCTTGAGTACCTTTCTTGAGCTTGGATTTGAGATCGAACAAAAAGTTGATCGGTTCACGGGTCGCTAGGTATTGGGTGGTAGTTTCCATGATACCTCTGCCCTCCAATGGGATGGTATAGTTGGAGGGGACGGTGGGTGAGGGTAGGATCTCAGAGTTCGATTTGCCGTCGAAGTAGCCAGCTTGTGGACGAATGAAGGTGAAGTCGGAGGGCATGGCGCTACATACTACGTTACGCAGCTGTGCGCATTGTAAAGGTAGTACCGACATCAGTTCGAAGTGGTACCGTACAAAGAATTCAGGGTAGTCGTGCAGTACCAGTACCGCAAACTTGAACACGTCGTTATAGAACTGATACGCGGTGGGCGAAGTCTCCTTGAACATTATGGTACCCAGGAACTTGAACAAGCACAGGAATTGTGCTAAAATGTAGTCCCAGCCCTTGTTGTGGTCGATCGTCATCATTTTGGGTAAAAAGTGACGGTGGGATAGCAGACTAACCCAAGCAAAAGCGAAACCGGGCATAAATCCAGGTTGTAAATTGAATAGTGAGTTGCTAAACGAGAAGTAGATGTTGGTTTCGATCGCTTTGAGGTGATCGGCATGTGTGTGCAACTCGTATAGGATGCTGGAGTAGAGACGTAGGAAAGGTTTGGGGTGGAATTTGTGACCTAAAGTGATGTGGGAGTGCGCTAGCATCAGGTTGATTACGATCAGCATGTTGGAGAACAGGCTAGCTTTGGTAGTGTTATGATAATCATCTTCCATATCTTGGGCGTAGCGTGCTATGACTACAATCATCTTAGCTAACGAATCCACCAGGAAATATGGACCTTCCGCCGTATCGGAGTTACCAGCACCTTGGATCACGAAGCCTTCCAATGTAATCTGGATGCAAGTACGGATGAACATACACAGCATCTGTGCATCAGACAAAATATGGTGCTGACTGAGTTTGTTCACGAAGTCAAATGTCTCCTTCTCGGATGGGTTGGTCAACCTGTAAATGCGTACCCATTCAGTATGGAAGAACGCACACAGATGTTTGACCTCACGTTCACGGGATCTAGATTCATATAACGTCTTTATATCTTCTAACTGTGCTCCCAGCCTAGCACCAGCCTCACCTTCGGGGATCAATTTGGAAATGATAGCTTGAGTGTACTTGAAGTCGGTGTAGGTTCCGTGGATGGGATCTTCAGTGAGACACTTGCGCATCAAAACTAATGAATATTCTAAAATATCGGTGCGGCCGCTTTCGATCATCTTTGCTAGCTGAGGGTCCAGCTCTTCGAGGGTGATAAGGTGGTGCTTCAGAAGCGTTTTGGTCACCGAAGGAACTAGTTTACGCTCGTCGTCGGAATAGATCATCCAGTTGGTTACTTCTCTAGCCACATTCATCGAACAACGGAATAAGGTATCCAGCAAAGTGATGTAAGCAACCTGACCATGGGGTAAGTGGCTACGGTAAATGCGCTGGACAAACTTTTGAGCGAAGAAGTACAAAGCTTCCTCCGAGGTTGGCTGAGCTAAAAATGCATCTAACCGACTGAATATTTCTAAGAACTCAGCATGACCGTACTCGGGATTCTCAGCGATTAGGGCGATCTGACGGTCCAACAGGTTCAACAATTGCTAAAGTTTAAAGGTCAGAATAAAATATTTTAATAGATATACCGTAAAAATCTCGGAGATCTGGTTTACGTTGTTGTACATAACGTCATTCTTATCTTGGCTGATCGCTTCTAAATTCTGATGAGCTAGGTGTGGGTTATCAACCATCATATGGGGGTGTGGATCGTTAGTCTCTAAAGGTAGTAGACGGAAGTCGTCATAAACGTTAAGCTGCTCTGGTAAAAGGCCGGTAGGACGATGCTGTAAGAGTTCGGGTAGGTTTATTGGTAGAATATCCCTTTTAACCTGGGTGAGATCGTAAAACTTCTTACCTTGCTATATTGAAAAAATTAAAGCTAAAATCAAAAAATAGGGTAATTACCTCACGACATTTCCTACGGTTAACAATAGCGTCTTCCAGTTCCCGATCCAGGAACCGGACTACACCTTCAGCCGCATAATTTTGGGTGGTGTACACGCACAATTTAAAGTTATCATGTGCAATAAGTTCTAAATCTTCGCGGCGGATAGGATCTAGAGGTAAACCAGAGGCTTTGATGCTATGGGTGAGGCTACCGTAGATTGAGTTCATAACATGCTCTTTGCAAGTTACGTGGGCGAAAAACCCAGCCACCGACCGACCCATGGTGTGGGCCGCGTTCTGTAATTTCTCATCATCGGACTCCATGACGAAATCTTTGATTATTATGTCCTTGGTTACGTTACATGCTATCGCTATGGATCTTCTCAGGCACCCTTCCACAACTGCACTAATAGCTTTTACAACCGCATCTAAAATAACTTCTCTGTAATGGGGATACTGGGCATAGATGATGCTGGGATTGATAAATATGTTATTAGCGATATCGAAGGTGCTGTCATTGAAAATCTCCTTGAACAGATCGTCGCTATGATGGTCATTGTACTGTTGCCTTCCATTGCCAAGTTGCATGTTTTCCAAGTCCTTTGTGAGGTTGGAGTGGTTCATCAAGTCGGTATCCTTGAGGATTTCACTAGGTTGGATGTCCTCCACCTTTAACTTAAATTCTTTAAGTAAAATTTCAATCTCAAAGCTTATAGACGGTTTCACGACCGGTAGCTTGGAAAGTTCCACCAATAACCTTATGATCGCCATCAACCAGGGGTTAGGTGGTTTGAACACAACGCTATATTTGCCTTGATAAAGCACTTTACAGGTGAATGGGATTGCGACATTTAAGCAGTGGTTGAGGTACCCGTTGATTAAAACTTCCTAAACACAAAAAGGTTATTTTTAAATAAACAATAATTTTACCTTAAAAGATATTTTTTCGTGAAGGATAGGCTTATTCTTGGCCAGGGTCAGAAGACCCAACCAGATACCTAATTTCTTCAAATTACCACGTTCCTGGGACGAGTTCGCAGTATTTTTCGAGTCGAGCAACTTGTGAATGTTCTTGTAGGTATCGGCAAGTACCTGCTCGTTGAGGTCCGGGTTATTGATAATCTCCAGTAGACGCATGTAAGCCTGCTGGTTATTTTGCTCGGGGACGACCCGCTTGACGACTAGATAGTGACTGAAAAACTCATATAAAGTGGGATCCAGAATACCTATAAGTTCCTGTGCCTTCTCCTCGATGTTCTCCGGAGACATGTTATTAATGCTGAAAGTAATTTCGTCTTGCTTCCGTCGGTCAGGTTGGCCGGTCTCATTTTGGACGTTGGGCGTAGGATGAGGATCCAGAGCGGATGAATTTGCTACCGGGTAACTGGTATTAGGCGATAAGTTTTCGAATGAGGGCGCCGGGTTATGGTGACCTTCATTTATGGGTAGAACGTTCACCTCACGGGGACCCACCCCATTTTCGAAACCGCCGTGGGATAAACATTGCGAAAGAAACGCAAACAGATCCGGAATACTTCGGAAGGCATGAACTACTGGACGTAACCGTTCTAGGAGAACCGGGAATTCAAGGAGTCGGAATTTAACTTGGAGAAGTGCAATAGTGACGAATTTGAAATGCCAGGCGGAATCGAGCCTATCGATACTGTTGGCAATACAGCTTACAACCGCTTTCTCAAGGCTTAATGATATACCGTTACAGTAGACGAGCAGACCGAAGAGTTCAGCGTAAGATTCAGGTGGCTTGTTTGGGTTGCTGTCAAAATGTTGGTAGTTTTCGAGGAGAGTAGATAGAATACATGAGTACAGAGCAATATCCCTAGGGATCGAAGAGATTTTGATGTTGACGATGTACTGGACAAAAGCGTGGGGACTCGCACCTTGATGGAATTGGTAGATAATACTATTTGTCTCCTCTTCAACATCAACGGTGTTCTTGAAGATGCTGACCCCTTGCTGGTTAAAGATGGGAATCTTATCAAAGGCAGGATATTTGGCAATAATACTGTTGGTAATGCTCTGTATCTCGGCACGTTCTGGAGGCAGCAGGTCTTGCTTTAGCAGTACATGGATAAAATGGGCGGCAGTTTCGTAGGTGAGCTGTTCGTTATTCAAAGATGCATTTTTTTCGACTAGTTGATTGATCCTTGGACCAAAGTAATTGATGAAATTTGCAACCACCTCACGTAGCTTCCATTTACAGTTATCTTCAACCCAATGCAGTAGATTAAGGTATTCCTTCTTGTGAGCGTAGGTCATAAGCGGTAGAGTAAGTCTATAGTCACTAGAATAGTACACAACGGGGAGTATGTGAAGAGCATCGCACACGTTATATATAGGGATGAGGTACTTAGGCTCGACTAACAAGCTATATTTGAACCCAGCGAAGAGGGAAGAGCTATCCATGAGCCAATTGATAGTGAACGGAAGAATCCCTTTGGATCCCATATCTAGTAGCTTTTGGTAGAGGGTGTACAATGATTTCTCGTGGAAGTTATTCTGGAACGGGAGAAGCTGTATCAAACCTAGTAACAAGAGATCAGGGTGGGTTTCTAAACCTTCACTGAGTACTTTCTTCACCATACCGTTGGAAGGTTGATTGATCTTAAGCAGTAAAAATTCAATCAGGTCGAGACAGTTCCAAGGGCTGTTGATCATGCTGTTGTAATCTTTAGCTGATATCGTATCGTGGATATATCCGGGTATCTTTTCCATAGTAAACACTGGTCTAGTGAAGGAACTAAATATGTTGGTAAGGTTCTCAGGGCCGTTGATAGCATTATAAAGAAAAGATATCTGAGCTTCACTATTAGTCCAATTCTCCCAGAATGCAGATATAGGCGCGAAATCATTCGTCTTATTGAACGCTCGATATAGATGTATAGGCACCCAGACTGCAGGTATACATGAAAAAGCTATATTTGGGTTATCTAATAGTCGCATAATATCCTTCCAATTCAAATTCTGGCAGAATGACTTTATGTGAGTCAAGAAATTTTCCATATGAACCAAAAGCCCTTGTGGGTTCATAGAGTCATTTTGAGCGTTACCTGTAGTTACCCATTTAATCATAGCTGCTATTATAGAGGCAAAATGAGATTCGTTAAAATTTTGATTCTCGCCTCCCAAATTAACATCACATGAATTTAAAAGAGCATTAAGTGACGCTAAAGAATCGAGGCATTCTGGTCCAGCTTGTAATATAGCAACAGTAATTGGATCAAGTGTATTGTCCAGGTTGTTTGTAGACATACTTTAAATGTTAAAATTGAAAAATTAATAAAATTACTTGATAAGCCTGTATTTAAATAGAAACTAAACTCAATACAATAGAAATTCTTTTAATTCAATTGAAATCTAACAAAAATAAGCTAAATAAGCTAAAGCGATTTTACCTATAATTTAAAATTAAGATGTTCGATAGCCCTTTATTATTTAAAATCTATAGGGCAGCCTATGTCAAGTAGAAATAACAATTATATTAAGAAAAATTTTAACCTTATAAATGTACCTTTTGAGATGTAGAATAAAAGCTTTATAGAGTGTTTATTTCTTATAAAACCCAATAGGCTACGCACTCATTAAATTTCATAATTCTTTTTATTTTAGACGAATTGTTTGTTGCAAAATCGACAAAGTTTTGGGGAATTTCGCAAGGCACCAAAATTACAGCAATTTGAGTTGTGATGGGTTTTATAAGCTTGTCAGGATAAATGGCAAAGGTTTAGAAAAAGGACAAAGCAAAGATAAGAAAAAGTGAAACAAACAATAATAGTGCTATGTTTATTGATATATTCTAAAAAAAACATTTAGTGTCTTATAATATAGATATATAGTATTAAAATTTAATTATAATTGCGCTGCAAACTTTAGAATTAAGTTAAAAATGCGCCTTATTTTGAAAATTTTAATAGCAAATCTATATTAAATATAATGTAGCTTTTCCAAAATAAATGCATATTAATATTTGCTTACCAAACTCACTTTGATGTAAAGTATTTACTAGCTTTGTTAAGTTTTTATTTAATATAGAAGCTATTATGTAAATAATAAAATTGGTAAATAAAGTTTTATTATAATATTTATATTATAAATTTTAGTTATAAAAACCTTTAAAATTATTAGTTTGCTTAATTTTTCATTAAATATATATATTAAAAATATCTTTTGAATATTTGCTATATAACTTTAAAATCCATTTATTTAAAAATTTAAACTTATGATAGTTAAAAAGATTTGTTAGCTTAAATATATTTATAATTTTTATATATAATATTCTAAATATAATAATATTAGCTTTATTTTTAAACTGCTATTATTAAAAAATTTACTATAATTATAATTTATGTATATTCATTTTTAACTTTTATTAATTATTATAACATATTTTTAGCTATTAAAATTTTATACTAATTTTAAATATTTATTTTATTATTATTATAGTGCTTATTTATTTTTATTTAAATATATAAATTAAAATTAAAAAAAACACTTTATTTATACTATTAATAATATGTATATTTTTAAAAATATTTATATTATTATATATTTAAATATAAATTTAAAACTTTAATAAAATAAAAGATTTTAAAATATATAAATTAAAATTTAACTACTATAAAAGTTAATATTTTTAAAATAAAGCTACTATATAGTTTAATTATGTAATTATTAATTTAGTTAATATAAAATAGATTTGAACTTTTATATTTTATACCAAATCTAAAAATAAGTAAATATAAAAATATATTTATTAAATAAGTATGCTAAAAGCTTTAAATTTATATACTTTAAATATAAGCTTATAATAAGCTTAAATAATTCAAAAATTAAAATATATTATTAAATAATATTTTATTTAAAATAGCAGCTTAGATTTTTATAATATAAATTAAGTTTAATTTAAAATTTTTTAAATAAGTAAAGTTATATATATATATATTAGCTTTTTTTTAAAATATAACTTTACTTGTTTTAATCAAAAAGTATTTTCTAATAAAAATATTTACTATATATAAAATAAATCTACTTTTTATAATTTTTTTATTCAAATTTTTTACTTTATAAAAAAAAATACTAATATTTAATATAAAATATATATAATTTTATATAAAGTATAAAGTTATATATTAAAATATTTTAATATCTTTTTAATTTAACTTTTTAAAATAATTTAATAAAGCAATATTTTTATAATTATATATATATATATAAATATTAATATTAAAATTATTAAATATATATATTAAATATAAATTTATAATAAAGTTTTAAAATAATAAGTATTTTTTATATTAAAAATACTATTTTAGAAAATAATTTTAAAGCTATTAAATTTAATATACTAATTAAATTTATTATATAAATTTCTAATATAGTTTAATAAATATTTTATATAAATTTTATATATAAAAATATAATAAAATTTTTAGCTTTTACTAAATTAAAGTATAAATATTTTTATTAAAGTTAAAATTAAATAAATAATATAGCTACTTAAATATAAATTATTTTTTAAATATATAATAATAAAAGCTACTTTATATATAGTATTTTATTATAATAATATTATTATTATTAATTAATTTTTTCTAATAAAAAAATATTATATATATTTAATATTTTAATATAGCTATTTATAATAACTAAATTTTTATTTATACTAACTTTAACTTAATAAATATATTTATTATATTAATATTTATTATATTTATACTTATTATAAATATAAAAATTATAAGCTAATATTAATTTAGACTAGTATATTACTTTATTATTATAAAATTTAAAGTTAATTAAATAATATCTATTAGTTTAAATAAATTTTATTTATTAAATAAAAGTTTTAAATAAAAAATTTCTAAATTATTATAGCTTTCAATTAATTACTTAATATATATTTACTTATTTTTAGCTACTTTTATAGTTTTTAAGCTTTAAAAAAGTAATTTTTTTAAATTAAATATTTACTTTTAAATTTAAAATTTTAATTAAGCTTATTTATAAGCTTTTATATTAAATATATTATTATTATATAACTTTATTATTAATTAGTAATATTTAATATATATTATAATATTTTTTGTTTTATATTATATATTTTTTTAATATTATAATTATAAGTTTTAATTAATATTAAATTTTTCTTTAAAATTTTTATTATAGTATTTATATTATATTTTTTAAGTATTTTAATAATAATAAGCTTTTATTTTAAATTTATTTCTTTTATATAATAAATTTTAATTTTTTAGTTATATTAATTATATTTTTTAATATATATAAATTTTGAATTTTTTTTAATACTTTTTGAAATTTTAAAAGTATTTAATACAAGTTTATAATTTATTATTATAATAAAAAGTAAAAAAATTAGTTAATTAAATTATTTATTATTAAAAACTATTAAAAAAATTAGTTAGTAATTATTTTCTAATCTTTGTAAATATATATTAAAGTATTTTAAAACTAAATTAAAAATTAAAAATCACTTTATTTTTATTTATAGTTTAATAATTTTATTATAATTTATAAATTAAGTATATATTAAATATAATATATATAATATTAATAATTATAAATATAAAATTATTTTTAACTATTTAATTTTAAAATATTATTTAGTTAAAAAATTTTATAAATTATTATATTTAAAATATTTCTATTTTATCTACTTTTAAATAATTATAAATATAAATTTATTTTTAACTATTAAATTTTTAGCTTTTACTTTTATAATCAAAGTAACTAAAATACTTTAAAATAAATTAAAATAGAAAATTTTAAAATAAAAAGTAAAAAAGATTTTTTTTTTAATTTTTGCAAGCTTAAAGCCTAAATTTAGATTTTTATTTATTATTTTTTAATAAAAAGTATATATATCTATTATAAACTTTATATTTAACTAATTAAAGCTAAAAAAAGTAAATAAGGAAAAATATTAATATAGCTACTTAAGTAAAAAAGTAAAAAGTAATAAAAAAAATAGTTAAAAGCAAAAAATTATAAAATAATAATATAATAGTAATAGACTAATAAAATTATATAAACTATTACTTTTAAAATTTAAAAATATATATATATATAAATTAAATTAAATTAAATTAATTAAATTAAATAAAAAAAATAATAATAGTAAATAAAATAAAAATAAATTTTTTAATTAAAACTAAATAATAATTAAATAATAAAAATTTAATAAGCTAAAGTTTTAGCTAGCATTATATAAAAAATGCAGTTTAAGTCTAAATTAGATTTAAATAAAAGGCTATTATTATAAATTTTTTATATTAAAAATATAAGCTTAAAAGATAAAAAGTAATATATATAATAGTTAATATAAATTAAATAAAATAAATTAGTATATTTATTTATATTAATATAAAATAAAATAAAAGAAAAGAAAAATATTATAAAAATTAATATTATCTAATTACTTTTTTAGCTAAATTTTATATATACTTTTTATATATTATAAATAAATTATTTAAAGCTTTACTTAACTAAAAATAGATAAAAGTTTAAACTAAAAGTAAATAAATACTTAAAGTAATAAAATGAAAATAAAATAAAATAAATTTTAAAAACTTAGCAATTATAATAATTTTACTTTATATTTAATTATATATATATATATTAATTTAAAATAAAGTAAGTTTAAATATTAAGTAAATATAAAAAAATACTGAAAATAAAAAAAGCTAAAAAGTTGGCTATAAATACTTAGTTTTAAAAAATACTTTTAAGGCTTTAAAAAGCTAAATAATAATAAAAATAAATTATATATTAAGCTATTATTTTAAATAAGTAAATATTAAAAAAAATAAAATATAAATAATAAATAAATTAGTTTAAAAAAGCTATATTAAAAAATAAAAATTTTAATATATATAATAGTAAATTTAAAATAATTAATTTTAATATTATTTACTTATTAATAAATAAATTAATTAAAAGTATTAAAAATAATATATATTATTAGTAAAAACTATTAATTAAAATAATAATAACTTAAGTATTATAAAGTAAAATTTTAATCTATTTAATAAAAAAATAGAAAAACTATTTTTTAATATACTTAATTATTATTAAAATATTATTAAAAGTAAATTTAATTTAAATAAATTATATTAAAAGTAAAAAAATATTTAAAAAATAATCTTTTAAAGATAGTTAGTAAAAAAAATTAAAAAGTTTAGTATTTGCATTTTAAGTAAGTAATTTATAATTTTCAAAAATACTTATTTATTTTTTAAATAAAAGGTATTTAAATACTAAAAATTAATCTAAAATTAATTAAGTAGTTACTTAGTAATAATTTAATAAAAAGTATAATATTAAAACTATTATATTTTAAAATAAGTTATAAATTAAATATAAAACTTTATAAAATGTTAAATAACTAATATTTATAAAAAATTTAAAAGTAAAAAAATCTTTTTTTTTAATTTTCTTTTCATTTTATAAATATGAGAACTTTTTTGTTTTAAATATAGCTAACTTTAAAAAAAAATAGCTTTTAGATATTTTATATTGAAAATAATAGCAAATAATTATTTAAAGTTTCTAAAAAAAAGGTATAAAAAATAATAGCTACTACTAATAATTAAAAGTAAATAATAATAAAATTAAAATTAAAATTTGTAAGTTTAAACATAATATTAAATATTTTTTATTTAATAAAAAGCTTTTACAAACTAATATATTAATTGTAAAATTTAAAAAATATTAAAAAATATATAATAATAATAATGTAAATACTTAAATTTTTATAAACTAAGTTATAAATTAAATACTGTAAAGTATTAAATAGAAAATAATAATATTATATAACAATAATAAGAGCTTAAAAAAATAAGTTTTTAGTTTTATATTTAATAAAAACTTTATATTTTTTAATATATTGCAGAACTTTAAATTAATAATAAGATTTATAAATATACTAACTTTATATTAATTTATACACTTATTTTTTTCTATTTAAATTTTTACTTAAATAAAAAGTTTGATATTTTTTATAAAATAATTATTTTAATTAAACTATTTAAATAAAATAATTAATAATTACAAATTAGCTTTAAATTTTAATTAATGATAGCAGTAACTTTATTTTAACTTATAGTTTATTTTATATATTTATTAAATAGATTGAATGAATATAATATATATATATATATAACAGCTTAAATAACATCCTAAATCATAATTAGCTTAAGTTAAAAACTGCTATACTTTTAGCTTTATTACTACCATATACTTAGCAATTAAAACTATAGAACAATTGGATAAATTTTTGGCATGTCTTATTTTACATAAATTATAAAAAACTGTTCAAACAAATTATTTTTGATTTGGGTTAGTCAAGTAAGTTAATAATCTCAGATTGATCTTCATTACAAATTTACAAATATTGTATGATTAAAAAACAACAGTTTTACTTTACTCAAATATAAAATATGTAGAAGAGATAAGATTTGCGTGACTGAGATACTATGGCATAAGACCAGCAAAGAACGGTAAATATTAGTACCAGCTATACAGGTGAAAGATAGGAAGAATATTTGCCTTAAAAAAGAACAAAAATTTTGACATCTAACTATACAAAAAAAGTTTTAAAGCTCAAAGAAAAACAAACTATAAAGATCAACTTTAAAATAGTGTGTTTACATCTCGCATTGAAATATTCATCCCCTACTACTTTTCGAAATAAATCCATAAGAAAAGGATATCATAGCTGGAAAGTTAAAACTTTATCGTCTTTAAATTCTGTCAAAATAATTACGTAACCTCCTTGTATTATTTCCTATAAAGGTGAGTATGAATGGAAAGTAATAAAAAATTAAGTCGAATTAAGTAGCTTTATAAAGGATTTCGGAAGCATAGAATATTACAAATGATAAATTTTCAGGAGTGACACAGACATAAGCGTAAGAAATTAAGTAGATTAAATCCGTATCAGTTGATAAGTTTCTTGCACCAAACAACTATAAATTGGTTAATATCCTTATAAAATACATACTTCAATTGTTTCGACGTGTATAGATACAGCTAAAATCGAGGAAGTATACAGTTCAAAGATAGTTCAAAAATAACTGACATATAAATAAAGGAAAATATGAGTGAAATTAGTTCGAATTCCGACAAGGTCGTTGAAATTAAAAAGGAAAGCGATACCGCCTCTTCCATTAAATCATTTTTGTCAGGCGGTTTCGGTGGTATGTGTTTGGTTATGGCTGGCCATCCTTTAGATTTAATTAAAGTTAGGTTACAAACCAGTAATCAATATAAAGGCTTAATAGACTGTTTCAAGCAGACAGTAGCTAAGGACGGTATTAAAGGTTTATATAGAGGCATGTTTACACCTTTAGTTGGTATTACTCCCATTTTCGCCACTTGTTTCTGGGGTTACGATCTAGGTCAAAAGATCGCTCGCAACTTTGGTTCATCAGTAAGTTTATTTTTTGGTCTTTTATTTAAAGTATTTTTAATTGCAGGGTCCAGATGGTAAACTTACCATGACACAAATATGCTTTGCTGGTGGCTTCTCTGCTTTACCCGCTACTTTATTAATGACCCCCATTGAAAGAGTTAAATGTGTTTTACAAATTCAAGGTGGAGCTGAAGGTGCTACTGCTACCAAATATAGAGGTCCTGTGGATGCTGTTCGTGGTATTCTAGCTCAAGGTGGTATAAGATCACTTTATACTGGTACTATGGCCACTCTTCTAAGAGATGTTCCCGGATCAGTCGCCTATTTCGGTGCTTATGAAGCCTTCAAAGCCCTATTCACGCCTAAAAACGCTTCCCCCGATCAACTATCGCCGGTAGCTGTATTTGTTGCTGGTGGTTTAGCTGGTATGGCTAACTGGACCGTCGCTATTGTAAAGCTTTATATTTAAAATACGTTCTAATACTATTTAGCCCCCTGATGTACTCAAATCCAGACTTCAGACTGCTCCTCCCGGTACTTATCGTGGCGTTGGTGACGTCTTTGTAAAACTTATCAAAACTGAAGGTCCTGGAGCATTGTTCAGAGGTTTAGGCCCTGCTATGGTGAGGGCATTCCCTGCCAACGCCGCATGTTTCTTAGGTAAATTTTATTTTATTTTATTTTTGCTGTTTGCAGTCGTTATTATTTTATGCTAGAAATTATACTCAAAATTTATATTTAGGGGTTGAAGCTTCCTTGCAATTTATGAACAAATTATTCTAAAGGGTGTTTTTTGATAATTATAAATATTGTTTTAATGCCTAGAGCAAAATTGTATAAATCCTTTAGCTTGTAGTTCATATTCTATTATTTTATTTTTAGTAGCATTAATCTTTCAAGATATAGTTTCCACCATATAAATATACTTTTTACATGATGTAGATATCCAAAGTTATTCTTGATAACTTTTTTAATTAAAATAGGCTTTACTTAACCTTATAAACTTGCCCTTACAATAATTTATATTAACTTGAAAAACATAGCTAGGCTTAAATACAACTACCTCTTAATATATACTATTAAACACTTTATAATCCAGCTTGTTAAATATTAATAAAGAATTATAAACAAATAGTTATAATTTTAACTTAAATAGTAAAAAGGTAACATCAATTTCTGAATACTCTATATTTAAAAAACATTAATATATAGCATAATTTTTCATTAATTTTTATATAACATTTAAGTATAACTAAATATTTTATATTATAACCTATAAATTTTTATTTTTATTTAATATATTATAATCTAAATTAAATTTTACTATAATATTTAATTTTATTTACAAGCTTATTACAAATAATAATTATATCTATATACTTGATTTTATTTATAAGCTTATTATAATATACTATTATACTTTACTACTCTTGCAAATAATTTAATATATTTACTTATAGCAATTATCTAAACTCATACTATTTAATATATAACTATATTAATAAGCACAAATTTATTTACTAAGTATAATACATATTATACCTTAAAGTATATAGTAACTTTAATTAATAAATACTTAAACATATAAATTTTCTAAATTTAAACTTTTACTAGTTAAATTTCTATAAAAATAGCTAGCTTTTATATTAAATAAAAATTTTTTTATTTTAATATATAATATTTATTATATTTTAAAGTTGATATTTATTATATTTTAAAGTTAATATTATAAAGCTTATTATATTTATAAAATTAATTTTATAGATTCAAATTATAAATTTAATTTAATTTACTTTTATTTTTATAAATTTATTAAAATACTAGCTACTTTAAAAATAAAATTTTAATTTTAAGTTATAGCTTAAATTTATAATTAGGTTTTTAATACAAATATATAAATTTATAATATTAATTTTTAAGTTATTATAATAAGGCTTAATAATAATAAAGTATAATAAAGAAAAATATATATTTAATTATAAATAACTTTTAACTATTTTTAAACTTTATTTTTTAGCTTAAAATTACTTTTATAAATTAAATTAAATTTTCTAAACTAAAAGTACTTTTGATTATAATATTTAGTCTTTAATGTAGCATTAATAATAATTTTATACTATATAATATAAAATACTATAATATATTAATAGTTATAAATATAGATATTTATATATATAAATTAGTAAATAGTAATAAACTAATTTTAGCATCATTATTAATTATTAATATAATAAATAAAAAATTTAGTAAGTAATATAAGCTAATAAAATTAATAGTAACTTAGTAGTAAAATTTATATAACTATATATATAGTTAATATTATATATAATAATAGCTATAAAAATTAAAAATTAATTAAAGACAAAAAGATAATTATATTTAATTTATAAAATTTATTGAAAAAAATGCAAGTGTCTATAATTATAAATAGCTTTACTATTTTTAATAAAATAGAAAATTAAATATAAAGCTATAATATAAAATAAATAAAACTTTTTTAGTATTTTAGTAATAATAATAATTTTATAAAAAATTTTAAATATATAAAAAATAATTTAATAAAATTATAAAATGCTAATTATTAAATTTTATAAATTAGCTAATATATAATTTTTATTATTATTAGCACTTATAGCTATATTAAGCTTATTTAAATATTTTAAATTTAAAAAATTTTAAATAAAACTATAAAAATAAAAGTTCATATAATATAAAAATTATAAATTTTTAGTATATAATAATATAGATAACTATATATTTTATTAAAATAATTATAGTTTTTACTACTTATATATAGTAACTATTATAATAATATTTTTAGTATATTTGCTTTTACTTTATTATTATATTTACTATAACTTATATAAAATATTTATTTTTTTTATAGTTATTAAATACTATCTAATTTATTATATTCTATTTTATATAATAATTATATTAAAAACTTTAAATATAATAATTATCTACTTAGCTATATTTAAAGTAATACTAAAAAATTCAAATAAACTTAATATATAAAAAATATTTAATTTATAAAATACATTAGCTAAAAATTATATACTATTAATTAATACTATAATTAAATTATATTTTAATAAATACTATAATAATAATATCTAATAAGTATTATTTTTTTAAAGTTTAAAAAAAAAGTATTAATATAGTATAATTTAAAAAAATATATAAATATTTTATTTTACTATATAATAAATTCAAAATTAGATTTATAAACTATTTTAGTTAAAGTTTATATAAATTAAAAGTAAGAAAGCTATTATATAATATCTTATAAAGAAGAAAAAATTATTATTATTTATTATTTTAAATATTAAAACTAGTAAAATAAAGTAAAGTAGAACTAAATAATTATATAATCTAATTTATATAAGGTTTGAAATTTAAATTTTATTATAAATTAATTAAAATAAACTTAACTAATTTTGATACTATATTTTAACTTATTAAATAAATAAATAAACTATTTTAAAATTAAAAAATATATATAGTACTAAAAAAATATATAGCTTAAAGTAAATAATTTAAATAAAGTTATTTTTATTTTATATACTATTTTTAAATTAAAAATAGCTCAAATTTTCTTAAATTATAATTTATTAGAAAAAAACTAAAAAGCTAAATTAAAAAAAGATAAAATGTTTATAAAAATATTAAGTAAACTTTTAATTATTAAAAAAAGATTAAAAATTAAATTTAAAATAAAAAATCTTACTAGCAAAATAATATTTATAATAGTAAATTATATTATATATTTATATATTTTAGAACTATTATTTTAAAAATAATATAAATTTTATATTGTTTAAAATTAAAAAAAGTATTATTTTTTCTAATAAATTTTTAAAATCTATTTTTTTAGCCAAAAAACTGATAAAATAAAACTATTATATATTATAAAAAATAAAATAAGTATAAAAAGTTTAACTAAAAGTAAAATAAAAGCTTTTTTTATAAAAAAAAAACTTTAAAAATTTTTTAATAAATTACTAAATATAAGAAACTATAACTATATTATATTTTTTATTAAAAATAAAAGGCTACTATTTAAAAAAAAAATAATAAACCTAATAAAAATAAAATTATTATATAAATATATTTTAAAAAAATTAGTAAAAAAATATATATAACTATTTTATTTACTTATATAAGTATTATTTTTATTTTAAAAAAGAAAATTAAAAAACTTTAACTTTATATTAATTATAAAAAGCTAAATATAATAATAATAATAATAAAAATCTTTTTTTTAATATAATTTAAATAGTATTTTAACTTAATAAAGTAAAAGTTTTTATTTGAATTAACTTAAAAATATATACTACTTAATTAAAATAAAGAAAAATAGCTTTAAAAAAATAGTATAAAAATACTATTTTAGCTATTATAAGTATATAGCTATACTATTTAGTCTTTTTAATATATTAGTATTATTTTAAAAAATATAAATAACATTTTATATAAGTATTTAAATAATTTTTAGCAGCTTATTTTAATAATATTAATATATAGTATTAATAAAAAAACTATAAATATATATTAAAAAAGTTCTAATTAAACTATAAAAATATAATTTATATATAAATATTAAAAAATAAAAGTTTAAAATAAAAAAATAAAAAATACTTAGAATATAATATATAAAGTAATAAGATTATTTCATCTAAAAACTAAAATAAAACTATTTAAAATAAGCTTTAATATAAATTAAATAAAAATATTAAAATTTTTTAGCTTAGTAAATTATTTTAAAAAATTAATAAAAAACTACTTAAAAATAGTTTATTATTAATTAAGTTAATAAAAATAAATATTTTATTTAAGTAAAATAATAAAGTAATAAACAGTTTTAAAAAACTAAAAAAAGTATTTACTATAATATTAATATTAATTTATATAAGTTAAGATAAACTCTTTATTTTAAAAACTAATACTTTATAATTTACTTTATAAGTAGTACTATTATAAAAAAAAAACTACTTTACTTAGTAAGATACTAGTTAAAAAAATTAAATTTAGCTAAAATAAAATACTTTATTTAAAGTAAAAAAATATTAAAAATAATAATAGCTTTTTAATATTAAAAATATTTTTTAATTAAAAGTATAAAATTAATAATATATATAAATAATTAAGCACTATTATACTTTTATAAAATCTAAAATCTAAATTATCATTAAGCTAAATAAGTAGTTAACTTAGCTAATTTTATATTTAAATTTACTTTAAAAAAGAAAAATTTAATAAAGTATCTATTATATTATTTTACTAATTTAATTATAATAAATTATTATATATTTAACTAAAATTATTAAAAAAATTAAAAAAACTAGAATAATAAGTTAGCTATTAAAATAATTTAAACTAATATTATAAATAAAAACTATTTAAATAAAAAACTTATAATTTATAAAAACTTATTATATATATATAAATTAGTAAATATTAATAATTTAACTAATAGAAAAAAAATAATAAAATTAAGATATAATAAAAATATAGCTAAATATTTTAGCATAAAGAAGACTTTTAAACTTATAATATAATATTTTTTATAGCTTAATATATAAAAAATAATAGCTAACTATATATAAAAATATATTAAATATAATATATATAAATAATTACTAGAAAATATAAAGATACTTATAACTACAAAAAATTACTAAAGTATTATAATAGTTAATTTTATAGAATTTTTACTAAAAATTAATAATAAAGATAAAATATAGTTATTATTAATTATTTTATAAAAATAGCTTACTTTTTATTATACTTAAAAGTATTTATAACTAATAAAATAGTATAAGTATTTATAGATTATATTTTTAGTATATATAGCTTTTTAATTAAATAATTTTAAATAAAAAAACTTAGTTTATATTAAACTTATAAAAAAAATATTTTAAATTTTAAAAATAAAGTTTAAACTATCTACTTTATACTATTTAGAAATAGATAAATAAATAAATAAAACTATTTAAACTCTAAAAACTTATTTAATATATATTTAGTAACTTATAATAAAAAATTAGATAAAAAATTAACTAATTATTTAATTTTTATATAACAACTTATTTTATATTAATATATAAAAAATTTATTTTTTACTAGTTATAAATTTAATTCTAAACTTAATATATTAATAAACTATATATTAAAAATATTAACAATTAAAAAATATTTAAAAAATTAGTTATATATAATAATACTTAACAAAAATACTTTATAAAAGTATCAAAAAATATATAAAGTTTAAAAATTATAAATAAAAAAACTTAAATAAGTTAAATATAATAAACTAAAATTTGAAAGTAAATAAAAAATCAAAGTTAAAACTTATTAAATTTATTTATTAAGTATAAAAAACTAAAAATTAAAAAAATCATTAACTTTAAATATAATTATTAAAAAACTATATTATTTAGTAAAATAAAAAAATAATAAAACTACTTAAAAAATGGTAATAGTATATAAAAAATCTACTAAAAAGTTTAAAAATTATTAAGAATTAATTTTTTTTTTAAAATAGTATAACAGTTTTTTTTTAGTATATATTTAAGATAAACTATTAAATAAAGGTAGAAAATATATAAAAACCTAGATTTTTAATATATAATAATTTAAAATTATTTATAAAAAAGTAAAATAAATTCTAAAGAGAAAAAATAGCTTATATAAAGCTATATTAA
>JAWQFY010000174.1:0-47836 GCA_037055185.1 Capillidium rhysosporum | reverse complement strand
TTTTGATTACAATAAAAATCAATATTTTAAAAAAATATAATGAAAAAAGTTTGCTTAGAGCGCTCGATAACCAAACAAAATTAAAATTTTAATAAATTTATAAATATAAAGTAAAAATTTTTAAAATTTTAAAAGTATTTAGTACTAATTTATTATTTGTCGTATTAAATAAAATTAAAAATTTTTACTTTGTATTTATAAAATTATTAAAAATTATTAAAAAAGTTTGGTTAGCAAGCGCTTGCTAATGTCCATAAGTGTATATAAAAGTATTCTATTTATAAAATATATTCATTTTTTAATAAGCTAGTTTAATTTACCAGAGTATATTACTATTTTTTTGCAATTTTATTTTATTTAATTTATTAAAATAGTTGAACTTATCTGTATACCTAAATATACTAGCTATATTTTTATATTTAAAAGCCTAATTTGCCCACTTTGAAAAAAACAGATTGCTAATTCCTAATATAATTTAATTTTTTTAATTAATTTTTTTTAATTAATAAATTGTTTTACTTATAAATCTCTTTATAAAAACAGTTCTCATTTAAAAAAATATGAAATTTTACTAATTTAAGCTAATAAATTTTAAACTATAATATAATTAACTATTAAAAAGAGCTATATTATATTATTTATTCATTTTATATATTAATTAAGTTTTAGTTTTAGTTATAAAATAAGCTAAAATAATTTAAATAATACTTTTAAAATTAATTAACTTTATTTAATAAATTTACAAATAAAGTTATAGTTTAGAAAAGATAAAAAAATAAATTATTTTATTAGCATTTTTTGCTAATTTTATTATATTTTATTTACTTTTAAAATTAATAATTTATTTAATATACTAAATATAAACTTAGAAATAATTAGTATTAAAATTAAAATTTTAAATAAAAAGTCTTAAAATTTTAATAAATAGATTAAAAACTTATAAAAGATAAAATTATAAAAGTAATAAAAACTACTAAAAATATTAATATTAATATTATTAATACTAAAAAATATTAAAAGAAAAAAAGTTAAAATATAATATAATATATAATATATAATATAAAAATAAGTATAGTGCTAACTATTTAAAAAATAATTTTAATAAAGTAATATTTTTACTTTATTTATATAAATAAAATAAGATTAAGTTTAATTTATATAATAAAAATTAAAATAAAGCTAAGTTTAAAAATTAAAAAATTAGTTTTATTTTTCTTTATTTAAATAAAATAATATTTATACTTAAAAATATAGCATATTATTTATATGCATTTTTATAATATAAAACTAATATTAATAAGCAAAATTTTATTTGTTTTATTTTATAGCTATAATTTTAGCTAAAAAAAAAATTACTAACTATATTAATAAATTTAATAAATATATTTTAAAGTAAAAAAAACAATATAAAACTTTTTTAATAAATTTAAATATAGTATTATTATTTTAAATAATATTATTTTATATTATAGCTATTATAAATTTATAATAAGCTTAAAAATATTAGTATTATATTTAAGTTTTTTCTATTATATTTTTTAAGCCTAATTAAATATAGCTTTAATATTACTTATTTTTATATAAATTAAAATTTTATAATAATTAATTAAAGTAGAATTTACTACTTTTATAAATAAAATATACTATAAAAAGTAAAAAATAAGAATAAAAAATATAATAAAATAAATTATTTAATATTTTTTATTAATATTTTATTAAATTAAAGTAATGCTATTTTTAAATTTACTATTTATTAATTTATAACTTAAAAATTTAACTATTATATTAGTAAACTTAAGTAAGATTAAAGAAAAAAACAATATTTATATTAATATAAAATTATATAAAAAATATATCTTATAAATATAAAATTTAAATTAATATAGTTAAATATAAATATATATATAGCTGTTATATATTTTATTAATTAAAATAGTATATATATTATTTTAAAACTATAATAATAATATTTAAAGTAAATTAACTATATATTACTAAAAAATAATATTAAAAAAATAATTTATTAATAGCTAAGTTAATATAATATTTAATAAATTTGTTTTTCAATTTAAGTTATTTAATATAAAAGTTTATAAACTAAATAGTAGAAAAAAATTAGTAGTTTTAGTATCTACTATACTAATTAAGCTTAATAATATTAATAAAATAATATAAACCTATTTAGTATTTTAAATAAGTAGTATTATATATATATTTTAATATTATTTATCTATATATTAAATTATTAAAACTTAAATTAAACTAATAATAAAATAAACTATTCAATTTTAAATTTTATTATTTATTTATTTTTTTAAAGCTTTTTTATTTTTATATATTAAAGAACTTTTCTTTTTTAATAAATATATCATTTATTTAAATAAAATAGTAATACTATTTAAAATAAATAAAATATTAATAAGCTGTATTAAAAAATATTTAAAAATTAAATTAAATTAAATTATTTTAAAAATAAAAAAATCTTATATTAAATATAGCTTAAAAAACTATAATAAATTAGTTTATTTTAAAATTTTACTTATTTAGAGTTTTTTTTATAAAGTAAAGTCTTTTTATATAAAAGAAAAAATAAATAATATAAAAAATTAATTTTTTTAAATAAATAAAGAGTAAAATAACATACTATATTTTTAATATAATATTATAACTTTTAGTTAAAACTTTTAAATAATTTTTTTTAAAGTAAAAAGCTTAAAAATTAAAAAATAGAAAAAAATAGAAAATAAAGTAAAATAATTATATATATTATTAAGCTAAGTTAATTTTAGTAGCTTATTAAGCTTAATATTTTTTAATAAATTTAAAATACTATTAAAAGCTATTTTTTAATATTAAAGATAAAATTACTACTAGAAATTTTTTTTTATAAATTTAAAATATAATTTATTTTAAAGTTATAGTTTTAAAACAATATACTTAATAGATATAAAAATAATAAATTAAAATATTTAAAATTTAAAATTTAAAAAAAATATCTAATTTTTTTTACTTTTTATATATAATTTTAGTAAATATTTTTTTATATTTAGCTATAATTTTAATACTTTAGCTATTATTAATAATTATAGCTATAGTTTTAAGTAAAATACTAAACTTATAAATAAGTTTTTAAAAGTAAATAAAGATAAAATAAATAAAAGCTATCTTTTTAATTTTTAATTTAATTTTAATTTATAGCTAAATACAACTAGTTTTTTTTTTAATTTAAACATTGTATAAAAGTATTTTTTAAGTAATTTTTTAAGCTAATATACTTATTATAATTTAAAAAGCTAAAAAATATTTAAAAAATAAAATTATTATTTTTTAATATAATATATTATAATTAAAAAAATATTTAAATAAAAAGTAGCATAAAAAATTAAAAATAAAACTAAATTATAATATTTAAAGACAAAATTAAAAGTAGTTATAATTTTAAAGTTAAGCTAAAAAAAGTTTAAAAAAAACTAAAATAAAAAATATATAATTATTATTAAACTTATTATACAAAAATAAATATATAATTTATTATTAAACTTATTATATAAAAGTAAATATATAATTTATTATTAAATTATATAATTATTAATTTTATTTTTAATAATATATTAAAATTTTTATATAGTTATAAATATATATATATGTAAAAATATTTATTATAAATAAAACTTATTTTAGATTTTAGATTTTTAGATTTTTAATTTATAAAATACTTTTTAAAAGCATTTAGCTTTTAATTTTTATTTTAGCAAGTTATTAAGCTAGAA
Source organism: Capillidium rhysosporum (assembly GCA_037055185.1). NCBI lineage: Eukaryota > Fungi > Entomophthoromycota > Entomophthoromycetes > Entomophthorales > Capillidiaceae > Capillidium > Capillidium rhysosporum. The sequence goes on along the minus strand of JAWQFY010000174.1, from coordinate 44,066 downwards.
AAAAAATTAGTTTATTTTAAAAATTTTAGACCTTTTTTATAAAAAATAGAAATTTTATTCAAAATAGATTAAAAAAGTATTTTAACTTTATTAATTTAAAGTTTTAATAAAATTTATATTTAAAAATTTTAAACTTTATAACTATAAAAAACAATAAATTCTTTTAAATATAAATAATTATAATATAATACAAAATTAGTAAATTTTCTAAAAAAATTTAAAAAAACTAAAAACTAATAAAATCCTATTATTTTTAAATTATTATAATAGATACTAAAGTTTTTTTTAAATAAAATAAAAAATATATATATATATAGTTTTTTAAAATAAAATTTTTTATTAAAAATTTTAATAAAAATATAATAAACACTTTATAAAAAGCAAATTTATATCTAACTAAGTAGTTATATAATTATTAAAAGGTATATTTTATAATTAAAATAATTTTTAAAAACTTATTAAGTATAAAAAAACTATAAAAATAAAATAAAAAAATTTAAAATTATTTGCTTAAATATTATTAATATAACTCTTTTTATAAGCAATAAAAACTTATTTAAAATAATAAATGCAAATAAAAAGCATTTATTATTTAAGATACAAATATTATCTTTAGATAAGTTAAATTAAAAAATGATTTTATACCAAACTAATAGGTTGTAATATTAAACTAAAGCTAAATAAATAATTAAGACAATCTTAACCTACTAAGTCTAAAATTCATTTTAGAAAGTATGATGAATTACTAATATTAAGTAATAAGTGTTACCTTTTTATTTTTTGCTTAAAATATCTAGTCTTTTTTATTTAATAAAAATGGTATTTATAAAATTCACCATTTTAGCTACCTATAAAGCCTTTTAACAAAGCAAAAAGCATACTTTAAATTTCAAATGGGAACAATTTTAAATAAAGTACTATTAGATCTAATTAATTATGGTTAATGAACTGACACTTTAAGCACCAAGCTTTCAATTGTAGCATTTAGTTGATAAGTTAGAATTATTAAGGTACTTATCAAACATAAAATTAAACTTTAATAGACATTGATTAGAATTATCATTCATAGCTTTCAACTTGAGTATCTTTGATCTTCATATTACTAAGTGAATTAGCTAAAGCTTGCTTAAGTTGACTCTGTAAACCAACAGTTTCTAAAGCAGTTACAGATCTAAGTTGATTAACAACCTCCTTAGTTTTATCAAAATAAACTTCTTGTAGGGTATTACGGATTTTAGCTTCAGCTTCTTCAATTAATTGGCCTAAATGAACTACATGGTCGGAAGTACTGGTAATAATAGCTTCATGTTCACACTAAAAGCTGTAAATAAATAATTGTAAAAATAAAATACTTACATTACGACGGATATTTCCAGATAAGTTAAGTGTACTAAGATTGGGGTTAGAAGTTAAAGTGTAGAGCATAACAGTTGAAGATAATTTGTAATGGGCAGCATTTGTAGTTACGGTCGCTTCAAAGGTATGGATACTATCCCAGGCACCTCTTACTTTCTTAGAGCTATCATTGACTAAAAAATTTTAACATTTGTTTTATAAATATGGAACCTTTTTTGATCAGTATAGAGCCGGAGAATCCTTTCTTTTGATCCCATAGATAAACTGAAGAAATGCCACCATCATAATAACTATAAATTTAATAAATGCTAAGAAAAATATTTTACAGCTTGCGATAAACATCAAAAGATTGATTGAAAGCTTCTTCAAGCTGACGTAAAGCAGGTGTTGGCATAATTTCTGACTCGATAGGTGGATCGTACTGATTAGACCAAGGCGAACTAAATCAACAAATTAAAATAAGTTTAAAATTTATCAATGTACCGGTAAGAATCTCCGTCTCTGTTGAAATCACAGCATAAAAATTCTTTGCCAGATTGCTTACAAGTTGCTACTTGCAATGGTTTCTCAACTGTATCATATATGGTATCAGCATACTCTGGTGTTATATCACATAATGCTTCGATGTTCGTCTCTAATTTTTGTGGAGGAAGTCGACGCATAAGGTCTAACACACATGTTACTGGATTGTACTATAATATATTTTTTAATTGAGTATTTGTTTACATTTAGATGTTGAATTTACTACCTTCATATTAATATTTTTTCCTTGAAATTGAAAATCTAGTTAGTTGTGTAGATTTCCCAATTTCACTGTCACCACTCGGAATAATTTTAAAAATGAATTTTCATCTTAATTCTGTACAACAAAGTGTTGAGAGTGTATTTTTTGAAGATTAATAAAATAACTAAGGTTTACTATCTAGAAAATAATTTACAACAAAAACAAATAAAAACTCTAGGTATTAGAACATTAGCAGATTAAAAATGGATATACTTTACTTTATAAAAATTAAATATATTGCTTTTTAGGGTATATAACAGATTGATATTATTAATAGTATTTAATGTTATGATTTTATTTTTCTAACATTTTATTTTAGGCTTAACTTTGTTTAGCTTTTTAATTTAGAGAGTATTAAGAAAAGTAATATTTGCTTAACCCCCAATGCTCTTTAATTTTTTAAAAGTTAAAATTTTTAAAATTTAAATATTTATAAATAATATAATTACTTATTTTTATATTAAGTTTATTAATCTTTATAGTTTATTATTTTAAATATTTTAACCTTTATACAGCTAGAAAAGAAATTTTCATTTAAGTATAACTTTAAGAATTAGATATAAAATTAGGTAATTATTAATTTTAGTTATGTTTTTTTACTATTAAACCTAGTTTTGGTAAAGAAAAACTATATACAAAAGTATATTTATATCTTAATCTATATAACTTTACTTTAGACTTAATAAAAAGGGTGCTAGCTATTTTTATTATAGTCCTTTTAAAGATAAAAGTAGAAACTTGGAGAAATATATTCTTTTATAACTATATAAAATTATTATTAATATAACTACTATTGTATATTGTCTACTTTTAAAATATTTAACTATTAGAATATCACTTTTTCCATAATGCTTAATACTAAGGACACAAAAACCCTTAACCAGTAGTAGAATTATTATATTAACTGGTATTATAATATATATTACTCAATTTACTTATAAACTTTTATAGAAAGACATCTTTTACTTCTCTACTAGTCTGGCCTTTTTGATGTTCTGTTTAATAAGTTTACATTAGCCTAAATCAATAATAAGTATTTCAAAGCATTAACAATATGTTTTTTTAATATTATTTAATTTTTAAAAAACATTAAAAATGTCAAGCTACTAACAAAGTAAAGCCTAGCTTACTGAAATTAAATAATTTTATAACAGATCTTATAAAGTAGCTCTATTCTCAACAAACTCGGGGTGTCTTTGTGTAATAAGCTCCACAACGTTCTCAATCTCTTGACAGATTCTAGCAATATTTTCATCCCATTGTCTAGCTAATGTGCCTGTAGTATCACTGTCAGGTTGCTTGAATAGCGAAACTTGCTCATCATCCTGCTTATTTTCCTCCTCTTTGTTATCTTTTACCGCTTCAGCACCAGCTGCTTTTAGCTCTTGGCCAGGAATTTCATAGAACTGAACAAACCTACTTACTTGGTCGATAGTGGCAGCTAAATTACCTTCACTGACCATATTGGAAAGTGTACGTTCTACCAACTCTTCAGGAGTATTTAGAATAGTAGCCAAACGGTCTAACTTGACGGAGGAGTAAAAATGAGCGCAGGCACGTAAATTGTGTTCGGTTACGGCGCGATCTAGTAAGGTAGACCCATCGGAAAGTCTGGCGAGTTGATGAGGTTGTAGTGTAGCGGTAAAACTTTCACGAGTCATCGAGTCTATCATACGACTAGTATAGATTGATTCGAAGACATCGAAAATTACTTTAGGGTTTACTTCATTACATCGTTCGTCTTTGTAAAGCGTAGCTAAAAACCTAGAACGCTGAGGGCTAGCTTCGGCTAATACGATGCATATTAATGCTTGAGCTCTAAAAATATAAGAAAAGTATAAAAAATTAGATTTACAAAGTAAACAAACGCTCTTCATCAGATACCAATTGAATGCATGAGAGTTCAAAATATTTTCTAGAAGCTAATAGGAAAGAACAATTTGAATCTAAAACACGAGCTTGACATAATTTAAATTGAACATTAGCTTTAACATCTAGCTTAGGATCTATTATAGCTGTAACCTTGTTAATATACATACTAGCTCTAACTGTATCCTCTTCTTCCAAACATAATCGCATAAGTTTAATAAGAATATCTACCTTTTCTTCTCTAGTCAACACACTTGGAAAAGAATTAGAGCTATTTTATAAGTAAAATAGTTACTTGGAATCTTTGTCTAAGGGTAATTTAGATAAAATGTTAGCTGCTGCTAACCAATCTTGTTGAACTTCAAAAACATCGGCCTGTGCCTTAGAGATCCTAGCTAATAACCCTGCGAAATGGGTGGCCCGTGGTTCAAATTTTGATTTTAATTCTTCTAATAATGTACCTAAACTAGACTGTAAAATTTTGTCATCTTGACTAATACTATCAGTTAGCATAAGCTCTACAGTAATTTTTAATAGTGAATGTAACCAGTTTCGGCAATCGAAATCAAACTCAGCTGTTCCGATATATGTGAATAAATCAACGATATTTCGGATCAAAGAAACTAAATCTACATGTTGATTAATAGCTTTACCAAAAGATTCTTTAAAATTAAAGTCGAAATCAGTGGTTGTATTCACTGATACATCAGATACTGGCTTAGACTTGAGCTCGTTTATTAAAAGTTCCATTTTTGTTTAAACAAAGTTATTTTCGGGCTTATTCTTTTTAAAGCTTGTTTACGTCATCTTCAACGTCTAATTCATAGTATGCAAATTGTAATTCCAAACTATTAAGAACATATTTTTTAGTATTAGGTGAATAAGAAAGCTCAGCATCAAAGCTAACAAATGGCTAAGGAGTACCCAGAAGATTTAAACGGTTAAGATTAAATATGCTACTAGTGCCAAGTAAATGGTATTGGAAAATATAATGCCAAAACAGCTTGTAAAAAGGTAGTAAGGGTATTAAGGAAAATTTAGAATCTCTATTCTTTAATGGTTCTCTACTATTCTAGTATAATGCATGTCCCAATCCATCAACTTCCAATAAGTAGGTCCTTTCGATGCTATTATTGAAAACTTTAAAATTTTAGTAAATAGAAATAGCTCAGTTTGGAGTTATATTAAGGAATATATATATTTTTTATAAAAATAAATAAAATAATCGACTAAGAGCACTGGAAAATTTATATTAAATTAAATTTATTTTTATATAAATCCATTTTAGAGCATTTGTTGCTTAATATAATACATGCGAAATTTAATTATATACTATTAAATAGTTTTACTTAGCATACATAAGTAATTATTAACATTTGTTTAAATATTAAAGTTTACAACAAATTTTAAGTTAAAAATAAAGTTTAAATAAAAAAAGTAAAATGCTATAATTAAATTTTAAATTCAGAAATTTAAAAAAAAAATTCAAATTTAAATTTTGGTAGATTCAATTTAGAAAAAAATTCTTAATTTAAATTAGTATTACCTTCTATATAATTTAATTTAATTAACTTAGTTTTTATTATTTATTTATATTTTAACAATTCTTAAATTATAATAAAGAATATTTTTAATAAAACTGGCTAGATAGTATAAAATCCAGTACAGATTACTAAAAATGTTTTTTTTAAACTTAGCATACACTTTATACTAATTTACTAAACCAATCTTACAATACTTTTAGTTTAATATATTACATTTTAATTCTAGAAATTTTAAGTCAAATGTTTATAAAAAATTATAAAATTAAGTATATAATTACTTAATAGCCAAAATTTTACTGGGAAACTAATAAGAATACATATATTAAAACTACTGAACTGTTATTATTTAAATAATAAATTGGAAAAATAACAGCAAAAAATTCTAGAACTAAACTAATATCGCATATTATAATGCTAGAAAGGATGTAAAGATGTTGATTGATGAGAGTAGTAGTGGAAGATGCCTAAAAATTCAGGAACAACCTTTTCAGTAGCTTATAGTATAGTCCTAAAAGATCAGTAAAAACCCACTTTAAAAGCCTCAATTTAACATATAGACCCTAAAGTAGACAATCTTTATGCACGTTAATAAAGGCGCCTTCACCTTGGGCGTTATCTACCATATGTTTGGTAAGATTACAAGCCTGTCGGAATACGACTTCTAAACCAGGGTTGGAGGGTCTACCTTGGGAGGTGAGGATTGCTGAGTTGAGTAGGTTAGCGAGTGGTTCACGTCTAGCTGGGTCCATTAAATAAGCTAATGAGGACTGGAATACATCTGGGTAGGCCATCAGTGCAAAGGTAGTCTAAATTTTAAAAATGAGTATAAAAATTAGGAAAAGGTAAAAAGAATACCTCTAAACCCTTCTGAATCTCCAAATTCTCAGAGTTACCGTAGGTGTTATGTAAAAAATTACCGTAGTTGAGTACCTCTTCCATAAGCTGGTCATTAAACCCTGCTGCGTTTTTGTCGGTAGGATCTAATTGAAAGCTACGCTTGCGTTTTTCATTTAATTCCAAATTTCCGTTTTTATTTGCTTTAGATGAGATAATTTGATAGCTAGATTCAGTTTCCTTTTTATTCATTAGTTCGATAAACTTTTGGCATTGAAGTTGAAATTTGACGTCGTGGGCCGAATCCAAGACATTCCTGAAATGCTTTTGGGTTAAATTTATAGCCTCGTCGATATTGCCTTCCAGCACATGATCCCTTATTTCTAAAACATATAAAATTTGGTTTAACAAAATTATTAGCTTAAATTTTGGTTACTTTTCCTATTTTGTACGTCGTTCTCATTATTGGAATCCAACTCTTCCTTAATCTTGTTCTCTACCAACGTTTTAGCATCCAACGCATCACCGGTATTTCCAATAGCCAATTGCTCAATAGGGTAGCCAATGGCGTTCTGTGCGAACATCTTAGCAGTCTGAGTGTACCCATGATGCACCAGGTAGGAGGTGATGAGTAAATTGACTATAGGTCTAGTTTGATCCTTCTTAGAGTTATGCTCTGGTATGCGGATACTTAATGTTTCCAAGTTAATTTGGTTCCAAAGGTCCAATTTCTCTTCCTTAAACTATTTTTAACCATATATTCATAAATTATTGCTTTTTACCTTCATGTAATGAACGATATCGAAGTGGAATGGTTTCTGCCCAAAGTTTGTTTCTACTTTTTCATTCTTAGTTCGTAGGCCGATACAAGGGTAAAGCTCTCCTTTAATATCTCGAAACGCGGTACCTAAGTTCATACCGTTTTTGGTATAAAACGCGGTGTGGGTACGGAAATTTATACCGCAGCCGATTACGTCGTTGGTAGTGAAAGTTGGACCGTACGGATTTCCGTTACCCGAACAGCAGAATGAATGTCCATCATCACCGTGGTAACCCCACGAATTTAACTCCCAACCTAAGTTACCTTATTTTAGTATATTGAATATATATATTAATTTGTACCTGGTTGTCGGTTCAATTTTACATTCTTACCACAGAAACCGATCCCAATCAAACTAAAGTTGTATAGATTAAATAAAACGTACAAGGTGACTATAGGTAGTTTACCCTTCCCGACCCTTCGATTTAATCTCAATCTCAAAGTAATAAAGTCCACATTGAGGTGGTATATAATGGTTAGCTCTTATAGCTCCTACATCCTCATCGTTCTTACCAGGTCCTACAAAAGATATATATATCAGTTCTAAAAATTTCTTTTTAGCTAAAATTAACCTGTACCTATATAACTAACTCTTAAATTTTGATTACTCAGTTCTAAATGCAAGTTCTTATCTTTTGGATTCCAATAACTTGGTAAATAGATTTCAGGTAAAAATTCTTCACCACGCTCTCGCTCATTATCGTTTATCCAAGTTTCAAAAGTGGTTCCTACTAAATAATTGGGTAATTTAAATTGATGGTTCATCTCTATATAACTTTTATATAATAAAGGTTAGGAATTAGCTTAAATCTATTATATACTTGAAAATTAAGCTTAAAAGAAACTATTATGTTTAAAAATAAAAACCAAAACTTACTATGAAGTAGAAATATTACCTCGTAGTAAGTTTTTTAAAATTATAAATTTCGTTCTTAAATTTGCTGCTTAATTTTAATTTAATAAAAGCGTACGGCTATACTACGGTTTTCCGGGTAAAAGGTTATAAAAGTTGCGTTTGCCTGGATCTTAGTTTAAAAAGTAGTTGTAAAAAGTTGGATAAGAGGCTTAAATATGCTATGAGTAACCGAGTAATTGACTGCTTGAATTGAAAAGTTGTAATATTAGTTAATTTTCGTCATCATTTTAATAATAATAGTCACATTTTTTAATAGAGGAATTGCAACAAAAATAAACTTTTAAAAAATATATGCTCTTATATAAAATATATGTCCTAAGCTTAGAATATATTCTAGCTTTCCGTTTAGTATCGCCTACCAATAAATTAATAAATTTTACTAATTGATATCCAGCAACATTGTTATAGCATAGTTTTAGCTTAAATGTATTTAGTAGTTTAAAGATAAAGCTTTCAATTTTTAAAATTGTAACAAAAAATTTAATTAAAAATCATGTAGAAAAAAATTTCAACATTCTTTTACTTACTATATATACATATTTCCTTTTAAAAATTGCTATAAAAAAGTAAAGCTTCTATTTTTACTTATTAAAAAAAAATTAAGCTAGTTTTACTTAAATATTTAAATATTTTACTACCTTTATATTGTTTTTTTAATTAATTTTAAAAGTAGTTAACTAAAATAAAATAGTATTAAATAAGTATTAAATAATCAATACTTTACTAAGTTTTTATATTATATACTATTTATTCAATTAAACCATATTAATAATTAGATAGTATATAAAAAATAATTAATAAAATAGTTTATTATAATAACTAGCTACAAATAAATATTAAAAATATTTACTTTTACTAAAAATTATAAATATTTTTAGAAATTATCATTTAATTTCTTATATTATTAAAATATTTTTTATAATTATATATAATTAATTACTTTTAAAAATAGCTAGTTTTAATTTTGAAAATTAAAAAAATAATAATTAAATAAAAAATTAAGTAATAATTATATATAAAAATAAATATTTAAATTAAATTAAACTATTGTATAAAATTATTATAAATATACTATATTATTTTAGTTATTATATTAGGCTTAGTTAATTTTTATTCTAACTTTACTTTAAAATTAATATAATACTTATATTATAAAATTAAACTAAATTAATACTTTTTATTAAAATTTATTTTATTTTTTAAATTTTATTTACTACTTTTATAAGCAATTTTTTATTATATTATTTATATACTTTTTCAAAATTAAATAAGTTTTTTTATAATAAAACTAAAATAATTAATTTTAATTTAACTATATAATAAAATTATTAAAAACTATTAAAAATTATTAAAAATTATATAAAAAAATTTTACTTATTACTTATTAAGTATAATAAAATAAAAGGTATATTTTTTAAATTATTATAGTAATATAATAAGTATATATTAAAATTCTAATTATATAATAATATAATAATATTATTATAATAACTTAAATAAATAATTATAATAATAATTTTAAAAAATAAAAATAAAACTTTTAATATAAAATTACTATATAGTATTACTATAAAGTTATTATTAAAAATATTTAAATTTTACTTTATATACTATATTTAAAAAAGTAAAAAAAAACAAATATAGAATTTTATAGTAAATAGCATTATAAATTATTAAATATAGCTTAATAAAGCTATAAATTTATTTTATTTTTATTTTTTTTAAAAGTATATTTAAAATATAATAAAAAGTATACTTTTATTAATATTAATATTTTTTAAACTTTTAATTATATTTATTTAAATAGTTAGTATATTTTAGCTTAAAAGCTCTATTTTTAAACTATAATAACTGCTTTTTTCTTATAGTTCTAGTAAATTTTTATAATATAGTTGCTATATTTTTATAAATTATTTGCTTATAAATTACTAAATTTTACTTATATTTAAAAGTTTTTCCATTTTTACTAAAAAGATATTTAATTATAATTTAGTATTTTATAACATTAAATATAATAAAGTTTTATACTTTTTTTTAAATATAGCTTTATATATTTAATAATAAAATAATACTATAATTTTATATTTTATTAAGCTTACTATATAAATAATTTAAATATATTTATAAATTATATTTACTTACTATTTTTATAATTTTAATTTTAATATTATATAGATTTATTTTTTTTATATTTTATAAAATAAAATAATTAAAATTTTAAAAATTATTACTATAGTTTTAATAATTAAATTAAGTTTTATATTAAAATTTAATATTTATAAATGCTAAATTAATTTAAAAAATTTAAATAATATATTATTTTTAAAATATTTTATCTTTTTATCTAACTTATTAAAATTTTAATGTTTATTTTATCTTTATTTTATATTAAAAAGTGTTTATACTTATTAAAATTTTATTATTATTATAAATATATTAAAATAAAATTATTAAATTATTAACTAAAAAATTTTAATTTTAATTCATTTACCTTTTTTTAAAAATATAATAAAAAAGCAGTTTTATATTTATATTAATATATAATTACTACTATATATATATATAATTATTTTCTAAAATTAAAATATAATTATATACTTTATTTTTATTATTTTTATTTACTTATTAATATACTTAGTTTTTATTTTTTAAATTAATAACATTTTATAATTATTTACTTTTTTATATAGTAATAAAATATAAATATAAAATATATTAAAAATTTAATAATATTTATAGCTATTTTATAGCATTATTTAGTAGTATTATTTTAAATATATATATTATAATAGTTTTTTTTAAACTATTTTATCAGCTTTTTTTTAAATTTTTAAAATTTAAAAAAATATATAATTAAAATAATTATTTATTTAAAATAATAAAAATATATAAAAACTTATAATAAAGCTAAAATAATAAGCAAAAGTAGTAAAAATTAAATAAAAACTATTAAAATAAAAAATATTTAAATATTATAAATAAATAAAAATTACTAAAAAAGGAAATAGCTAATATAAATATAGTTAATTATATATTTATATTTAAATAGCTATTTTTATAATAAATAAAGTAAATAAATAGTTATAATTATTTATATTAAAAATAAATAAAATTTTAAATAATAATTTAAGCTATTAGTAAAATATTTTTAAATAAACTAAAATTTTATTTTACTAAATAGTTAATAAAAATTTAGTTTTAAATTATATAATAAGAAACTATGTATAATTTATTAAAAAACATATATATTTAAGTAATATCACACCTTTTAACTTTAAATTATAATATTCTTTTATTTGTAAATTGAAATTTTTAATATTTTATTATTAGTATATTAAAACTAATATTTTTAATATATATTTATTATATTTATTTAAATATATACTAATTTTAAATGTTTTTAAAATATAAAAACTACATGGTAGCAGGTACTACCTTTTAAAGTAGTGTATACTTATTATTTTATTTAAAACTCAATTAATTTTTAGTAAATTTTACCAAAATGTAACAAAATATCTCATTTTGTGCTTTACTTATATTAATAAACACAATAAGATATACAATATTTTTAAATTTTAACTAGTTTTGTCAGCTTAACTCTTTAAATTTTTAAATTTTAGAATTAGTTACTTTCAAAAGTAACTAATTATATATGCATATTTGAAAATAAATTTCCTTTTAAAAGAAAATTTTTGTTAAATTAAGGTTTATAGTGATAATAAACAAATATTAAAGGCAGCCTCTTACTAATGTTGGTATTGTTATTAAATATCCTATTTTCACCTATGGCTAATTTTATATTGCTCTTTCTCAATCTACAAAGCTACATAGTATTAATATATATATTATGAAAATAATGTCGAAGTATCTGTTGTAACATCGTTTATCCTCAACTTCTATATTAACGTTTTTAAATAAAATACATTGGACCAATTTTAAAAGTTTAATTATATTTAATTTGATTTATAAAAATAAAATTAGAATATATATATGTATATAGTTATTATTATACTACAACTCTTGTATATCAAGAGCGCACCTATTAATCTATAATAATACAGTATTAGACTTTGTAAAATTATTAAATTATATGTAGATAATTTATTATACTTCACTAGTTTAAAATTCCAATTTACCACTACCGTTATCTACGTTAATAAGGATAGTATTGTTGCTAGCTTCTTTGGTAGACCCTTGTATATTAGCAACGTTATTTTCGGAATAAATGAGAGCCTGATCCGATTTTATAGCTACACTTCCGTCATTAGCTTTTAAATTAAAAGTACCACTGTAACTGTTCAGCAACTTTAGAGTTACACTACCTTGGTTAGATTTTAAGTTTATGGTTGAGTTATCGTCAACTTGACTAATTTCAGCTAACAAACTGCCGTCATCGGTAAATGAATCTAGATTTTTAACTTTATCTATCTGAAAATCTAAACTACCGCTATCCGATTTAGCTACTAAACTAGTCGTTTGAAACTGTTTGCCTTTAACACTGCCGTCTTTACTCTGCACCTGTGTACTATTAAATTTAAGTTGACTGAAATTGACGCTGCCGTGTTCCGAACTTAAATTTACTAAGTCACCGTTTAGGTTGGTAATATCTAAACTACCGTCAATTACGTCAACTTTTAAACTTTTAATGTAAAAGTTAGCACCGTCAAACTTTAAACTTCCTTTTTGTACGGTAGCTTCAAAGCTTTGCAGGTAGCTGAGATCTTTGGGTATTTGCATAGCAATCACAGCTAAGTAACAGCTGTCGAAACTAAATTTGGTTAAAAATTGGAGGATTTGTTTCGAATTTTCCAGTTTATTACTTACGGTCAGTTTGTCAGCCAAACCTTTATCATTAGAATGTAAATCTATATCGAACTTAATCTTCGAATCATTACTATGTACAACTTTTACTACGAAAGAACCTTTTCCATCAATGTTAGTTAAACTGAACTGTTGGTCCGAAACTGCATCGAAAGTGAAACTTTTTTGGAATACGATGGGATCATTTTCGCCGGTACAAAAGTTGTTGAGTACAGACGTTAAAACCTATACCGGTATAAAGTTAGTGTTTTATGTTTATTAATTAATTGTACTTACTCCTGCTAATAACGCAGCTATGAAGATACCGCACCCTCCTAATACCAACTTAAATTTATGACGTAGAAAGAAACTTTTGATTCTGCTGCTGTTATCGAACTCTTGGAAGATTTGTTTATACATATTTATTTCTTAAAATAATAAATTGGTTTGTCCCAGCTCCTACCTTTATATATCACTACAATATTATTTATATTACTACTATTGAATTCTTGATAAAAATATATTAATTTAGCCAAGCAGTAAAACCTTGTAAAAAGTTGTTAGCTTTGGGCCAAGGATACCAATACAAGTTGTAAAGCTTAAGTTTACATTCGTCCACATAATTCACTTTTATAATACTTTTAAATTGAATCTCAAATATTCTCTTTATTAAGAAGTCATTTGTGTTGTTTATTTAAATAAATACTTTTATAGTATTACTTATTTGTTTAAAAATGTATATTACTAATAGAATCTTAATTATTTTATTTAATAGTTTAACTTTTTTAATTGATAAAGTACCAGCCAAGTAAATTAGTTATTTAATAATTCCGCTTCAAGTACTGCTATACTTTTCTCTAGCAGAAGAATAGAAATTATGCTACAAAACTAACAATAAATGAATACGTCATTAATTAGATGGATAATTAATTTATTTAGAAAAATAATACTTACTAAAAGTAAACGCTAAGTCAAATAAATAAACATATTTGTTACCTTGGCTGCAGTTGTAAAAGAAAATTTAAGAGGTTTGGAAAGGACTAACTTAATTTAGAAAAGACAATCCTTTTAAGAGTTTACATCAAATGCTAAAACGCTTTACCATTTTGTTAAAATAGCTGTTAATTTTCAAATTTACAGCAAAATAGGAAATCTACTAAAGCTATAATTAGATAAATACATTATTTCTATGTTTTTAAATAAAGAGTACTATATATGATGTAATATAAATAAAGGACTTAGGCAACTTAAAATAACAGCTAAAGAAAGTGATAATAGAAATTTAATATAAAGTGAATATAAAAACAAAGTATACTAAAACTATATTCTTACTTTTATATTCAGTATTAGCAATATAGGCCTAAATATATATGTGTATTATCTACTTTTAAAAGTAGCTAATTTTAAAAAAGCCTATTTAAAAATACAGTAATAAAATTGGCTAAAAACTTTTTTTTAAAATTATAATATGCTTACCTATAAATGTAATAAAATATGCAATATTCTATTATATTTTAGTAAATTTTACAAAAAATTATTCTTATTTAAATTTTTAAATAGAGTATATAAGTCATTTAGTAGCTTATACTACTTTTATTAATAATGTACATTTTATAAAAATATATAATATATTAACTAACTTAAAACTATATTATAAAAAAATGAAAATATTAATACTTATTAAATAAAATAGTAAAGAAAAAGCTATCTTAAATAAAAAACATTAAAAATATTTTTTTTTAAAAAGATTTATATAGTAGTATTACTTTTTTGCTAAAATAAAAATATATTACTTATATAATAAGTAAATATAAAGATTTAAAAAATCTAAAATATACTTATTAGGTAATTATATTAACTTACTTTACTAAAATAGCTAAAAAATTATTATTTTATTTTAAATATTTAAAGAAATTTTCTTTATTAAATTATATTTAATTTTATATAAACTTATTTTTTTTCTTTAAGTAAATTTTTATTTTATAATAAAGTAAATTAAATAATATCAAAGTTTTATTAAAAAAATATTATTTTTAAAAGTATATAAGTTATTATATAGTATATATATTTTTAAAGTTTATATATTAATTAATATTTAAATATTAATAATTAAAATTTATATATTTTTTAGCTATTATTAATAACTTTTCAAAGTATATTACTATAATAATATTATAAATATATATTAAAAATTTACTATAAAATTATTAAAAAATAAGAGAAAACAATTTATATTATAATTATATTATAAGTATAATAATTTAAAAATAAGTTAGTAATTATAAAAAACTTATATATTTATAGCTTTAAGCTATAAATAGTAAATATATATTAAGAAACTATAATATTATAAAGTATTAAATATATTTTAATAAATTTGCAAAATTATACTTTTATTTTTTTTAATATTGCTAAAAAAAATTTTAAATATTAATAAAATTAAATAGTTTATAAACTAAGTAAAAAACTAAAATAAAGCTTTAATATTATAATATATTACTAAAATTATTTAAAAAATTAGTTAGTATAATTTTAAAGTATAGTTTTAATATTAAAAATATATATTAATTATTTAAATAATATTAATTAAATCTATATAGCTTTATTATATAAGTAAATATAAATCTAATAACTTTATAGTTAACTTTTAAAGCTATATTTCAAAATTATAAAAAAAGCTTAATATATTTAATATATATAGTATATAAAATATTAACATTAAGTTTTTTAGCTAGTTTTTTATATTTTAAAATATTATTTAAAAATTTATATAGTTGGACTATATAACTTATATTTTAATTTAATTAAAAAAACTTAAGCTATATATAAACTTTATAATATATTAAAAAAGTATACTAATATTTTATTTTATTTTTTCTTATATATTAAAAGAAAAAAATATTAATAATTTATAAATTTATATTAAGTATATATTTTCTATATAGTAAAAGGCTAAATATTAGTAAAATTATTTAATATATATATTATTTAAATATTAAAAATTTTAAAAATATAATATAACTAAAAGTACTAACTATTTTATATTTAGTTTATATAATGTTTCATCACTTAGCAACTTTATAAGTCACTGACTTAATAATTATTCTTATCATTTTTTACTATTTTCTCCAAGCTTACTTAATTTTTGTCATTTTCTCTTCTATTTTCAGATGACAAAATTACTTAAATCCATCTTAACAATTTAATTAAAAATTTGAACAAAGAATAATTCTTTGTTCTGTTATTCTTACTTAAGAACTTATAAGTTTAATATCTATAAACAAGTCTAGTATAGCTGCTAGCACTAAATAATAAAGAACTTTACCTTACCAATGTTCAATAAACTATGACTGCTAATAATTTAACCCATTGTAAAACTATTTCTGTCATACTAAATTACACAAAAAGTTGCCTCTGCCATATAATAGTAAGACATTTACATTTGTTTCTTGTTTTTATATTATTTTTATTTCTCTATTTCATTAGAGACGTGGAGGCCGTTTAAAATTGCAGATGTCCTTGTCTCCCCCTTCAAATCCTTTATATAGGATTTAGTCACCTCTTTGCCACTAGATAGTTTGTGGTCCTTGCAGTTATTGCTACCTACAACCTTAACTATTTACAAATGCATGTTGATTTTGCTATCAAATCTTTGCTAATTTTGCTTATCTACATTGCTTACTGGGCATTTACATTTGTTGCTACTATAATCAATAATGAAATTAATCTCACTCTATTGCCATTTACTAACTTTTTTATATGAATGCTTATATTTGCCACCACTTTGGCATTGTGGTATTTTGTACTGTACAATATAAAGATTGCTACTAGTGTTACACCAAAGACTGGATGTCATAGTTTACCTTTTAAAAAATTTGGTTTTTATATAAATTTTAGTAAAATATAGTTTAAATTTTTAAATTTTATTTATTTATTTAGCTAAAATCTAATTAAATTAAGTTTTTAAAATTTTATTAAGCTTTTTAAATATAAAAAAAATTATATACTTAAATATAAAAAAAGCTTTTAAACTAAAAAAATTAGCTATTATTTAAAAAATAATTTAATATTAACTTTATTAAAAATACTTGATTTTATACTATATAATAAATTATATTTTTATCTAAAAATACTAATAATTTATAAAACTACATTATTAATATATAGTAAAATATTAATAAATATATACTAGAAATTATTTTATACTAAAAGCTATAAAAATAGTATAATATTATAATAAAAATATATATTTTACTTTATTATAAGTTTAGCTTTTTTTAAAATATAAATAACTTTTAGCAAAATTTACTAACTATGATAAAAGATTACATTTTTTTATTTTATAAATATATATTAATTTTTAACTAATTTTTTTTTAAATTTTAGATTTTAAATTTTAAATTAGATACTTTTAAAAGTAGCTATTATATATTTAGTTAAAATTAAAATACTTATTCTTATATATTTTAAACTTGAAAGTTACTTTATAAATTTTTTTAAATATGTTTTAGCTATTTTTAATAAAAATATATAAATTAAAAAAAAGCTAAAATAAAATAGATATACTATTTATTAAAAGACTCTATTATAAAAATTAAGTCTTATTTTAGCTATTAAGTATTAGTATTTTCTAACTTAAAGATAATTTACTTGATTAACTTAATTATGTTAATTTTGTTAAAAACATGTATATGCTTAGATAGTAAACAAAAATGTCTAAAAACTTTAGCTCAACTGCTCCAGATATTAATAATTGCCTAAAATAATACATTATAATTACTAATATTTAAATTTACTTCATTAGCTTTATACTAAGTGACCTAAATGTTGTAATTTATATTGCTATCTTAAATATCAACCAATTTTATGTAAATAACAACAATAACTATGGCATTTTTGAATTTTAGTCCATTTATATTAGTAATACCTCTTAATAGGGTATAGAGTTAGAGTATGATAGGATTAATTATAAAATTAAAAATGGAGAGAGGATCCCTTTATCTTACTCTAGTATGGATTACCACAGGACGGGTAAGTATATTAGGAAGGATGAATTTGATACCGACATTATTTAAGGAGCTGATAATGATGTTGAGGGGTCTACCTGTAAAATTAAACGCTTCGAGGATTCCTATTAGGTAAGTTATGATATCCTGTCATACGTTTTTCCTGATCATAAAAATTAAGGGAACCTGGTCTATAGACCGATTTAATCTCTGTATATCCAACCACCAAAAGGATAAGACTTCAAAATTTATACTCCGAACTTAGATACAAAATGCATTGCAATTTTCAAGTAGTATCTAGCTAAGAAGTATAAGGAAAGCTAGAATTTAATGAAGTTCCTCTAAATAGTCGGGATAAATTAAATGGACGGAAATTTACTAGAATAGGTATAACATTTTAGAAAAAGTTTAACCTTCTGGTGCCGAAATGTGTTATAAAATAATCAGTCATAAGTTTTATCATCTAGCTTATATTAAAAAAGCGGCATATAGCGAATCAAAAGTTGTAAATTTTTATTATTAAGCAAAACTATTTGCTTTATTTGAATTTACAAACAACTTCAAATGTAAAAATGAATATGTCGCTTTCTTTAAATTAAAAGGTTAACAGATTTATTTTTATGAATTTAAATGTGAAGGTAACTGTTACAATTATCCCTTAATTCTAATTTAGCGATTAAGGAACAAGGCTACATAACCAATCAACTGATAATTACGGAGTACTGAAGATTCCAGGTTTTCACAAAGCTTTGCTTTTGAATCTAAAAAATTTAACATTGCTAAATATTTTTATATCTGAAGCTTGGTAAGTTGAAACGACGTTAGTAAACCAATTTAGAAGAGATATTTACATACACGGCTTTTAAAGCAGTAAATTAAGAAACAATAATAAGAAGTAAAGAAATGTTGACCACTCCTATGAACGAACAACTTTCACCCGAATCAAACCCATCCATAAACCGTTCATGTGATCAGTGTAGGAAGCGTAAGATAAGATGTGATTTTAAAAAGCCTCAATGCGCAACCTGCGATCGTAGGAATAAAGTTTGCTCCTACTTAGATCCGGTACGAAAACGTGGTCCTAAACCCAAGCTTGCAAAAAACGAACATGAAGATACTAACAAACTTAACAATAGTAATGAAAATGAGAATCAGTTCGATACCGATAATAACAATTTACCTATCCCAATACCGATCCAAATATCGTATGCAGAAGATGCGGACAGCAATTTCAATGATTACACTAATAACCAAACTTTCGATTTCAATACCGGTAACTTTTCACCAAGCGAAAGTGTTATGTCTAACCTATCTGCACAACACTGGGTGGTATCATCGAACACTTCGCCTAGTTCTAGTCTGAACTTATTCGGTAGTGACTACTCTTATTCTAACTCCCCGTCTTTTGTCCCATCCGATTATTTGATGCAAAACTTGGACGGCTTTGATGAGAACTTTTTACTGAACAACGACCTAATGAATCAGACCTTAAACTCTAACACTAACACTCAAATCGACAGTCTGATTCCATCATTTGGGAATATAGCTATTGATCCTACCACCGCCACTTCCTTCGATCCAACTATGTCTTTGTTAGGCAATGATCCATCTCCCATCTCTTCATTGACTAGTTTAGAGACTTTTCTACTGCACAAGTACTACGAGATAATACACCCTTTTTCACCCTTAATACAGTTTGACTACATTCAACCTCAACTCCACCTCATTGAAAGTGACTTCTCGGTACGGTTCGTGATTAACTGTATGTGTGCTGTTGCAGCCAAATCCGAACCTAATGATCTAATAATGCAACAGTATGCTACAAGGTTCTTAGACCTTGCCTTAGGTAGCGCTCCTTTTGTCCAAGATCTCTACTGTGACAACTTTGGCAGAGGTAAAAATCTACTTTCGATCTATTTTCAAATCAATTTGGATGAGTATATGGTGGGTTGTCAAGATACTTCAAACTTATATTAACATTATTACACTTTCTCTTACCTTTTCTAAGTTAAATCATATTAGCTTATTTTTAATATCACCTCTTCTTTTTTAGATTCTTTAATTAATGTCCCTTAAAATATATAATGTGGATTATTATCGTATTTCTTAATAACTTTAATTTACAAAATTTAGTAATATAAACCATATTTTTTTATTAATTTCAAACATATTACTTTTAATGAAAAATAAGGTAAATATAAATATAGTTATAAATATATTATTTGATATATATAGTTTGTAAATATTTTAATATGAAAAATATAATTGGTAAAAACTACACATTAAAAGTATCAAGATGATAAATCTATTAATCAAACCAAGTAGTACTTTTCTGAATTTGTAGTTATTTAAAATCTAATTTAAACCTGCTATTATTTAATTAGCTTTATAATTAAGTAATATATATATATTGAATATAACATTTTATCACAATTTTAGTTTAATCTAATTAGAAAACTCAGACTGTTAATTAAAAAAGACATAAAGTATTTAAACAATTAGATTAAAAATATTTTTTATCTTTTCTTACTTTAAGGTATATGTATATTAATAAATTATAGTTTAATAATATATAATTTAAAAATTCTAATTTAATTTCAATACTTAATTATTTTATTATTTTATTTTATTTTAAACTACTTTATTAGCTAATTTTATATTTATTATCAGATTATTACATTAATAATTTAAAAGCTAAAAGATAAAAAAGATAATACTTTATATATAAATTACTATAAATTAATAATAGTAATAACTTTTATTAAATTTTCAACTATATTTTTTAAATAATTAATTTAGGTTTATCTTTACTTTATTCTTTATAAATAACTTTTTCAGTAAAAACTCTAATATATTACTATTTTATTTTTATTTTAAACTTAGTAAATTTAGTAAAATATTTTTACTACTTTTATTTTATCTTTAATCTTTTTTAAAAATTTTATAATTATAATTATTTTATTTTTAAATTAGATTATTTTATTTATTAAAGTATTTTTTATTTATTTTAGTATTTATTTTATTATTAATTTTAAATTTTATTAGTTTAGTATGCTTTTTTAATTTTTTTTTTAATTTTCTAATTTATATATAGCTTTTAATTATCATTTTTAAAATATTTTATTATAACTTATTTAGTTTAATTTATAACTTTAAAAATAAAATTAATATTAAACTTATAAATATTTTAGTATATATATTCTAATAAATACTAATATTATATTATAGTATTAAGTCTAAACTACTATACTAAAACTAATATTAAAGCTACAAAATAAAGTATTATAATAATACAGTAATTATAAATAATATAAATTTATTGTATAAATAATAATAAAAGTAAATTTCTTAATAGTAACTATTTATAAAAAATATAGATAAAAAATTTAATTTATAAAGTAATAATATTTTTTATAAAATATTACTTTAAAATAGTTTTAGCAAAAAATAAAATAATTAAATATATATAAATATTATTTACTTATGCTTTAATAGTTTATACTAAACTTAATTTATAAATAATGCTTAAAATATTTATTATTATATTTTTATATTAAAGCTTATTTAATACTACTACTATTTAGCTTAAAGTTAATATATATAAAGTTTGATATTTTAGCTATATTTATATATTTTAAAATAGATTTATTAATGAATTTTTAAACTTTAATTATTTTTAATAATAATAATATAGCTTTTTTTTCTAATATTTATTTACTAACTTTAGTAGTAAAAAACTTAAATACTATTTAAAATATTATTTTATAATAAAAAATAATAAAGTACTAATTTATTAATAAAATTTTACATTTTTAATTATTTACTTTTAGTTTTTATAATATATAAAAGATAATAAATTTTATTAAAAGTATATTATAATAAATGTTATTATTTAATAATTAAATGTATATATTAACTTAATATAAAAATTATAACTAATAAAAAAATATTAAATAAATCTAACTTATTATAAAAAATAAAAATAAAAATTAAGCTACTTTAATAATAATTTTATTTTAAATATTAATTAAAATAAGCTAATATTTATATACTTTTTTTAACTTAAATTAATATATTTATATATTACTAATATAAGTAAAAATCAAGTAAAATAAAAAGAAAATTTCTATTTAAAAAGTAAAAAAATATATTTTTAATAAGTATAAAAGCTAATAATATTAATTAATTTCTAAATTTTGTTAATAATAACTAATTTTAGTAAAAAAAATAGAATAATAAAATTATAAATATTATAAAACTACTTTATTAGTTATAATTTTAAGCTTATATTTTTTAAGTTTTTAGTATATAAATTATTAATATTTTTTAATATACTATAATATTTTTGTCTTTTAGCTAAATTTAAAAAAAATTTTTATTATTGAATTCTTTTTAAAAAATGTAAACTAATACTAATTTAGTTTAAAAGTTAGCTTTAAAAACCTATAAAATTTTGTATAATATTTAAAATATATTAACATTTTTAAAATAAAAAAATTGAAATATTTAAATTACTGCCAAATTCAAAATATAAAAAATTAATTAAGCATATAGTTAATAAAAAAGGCACCAACAAGAGATTTTTAAGCAGAACACATATTTTATTTATAAAGATAATTTAGCAATACTTTAATTAACATTTCTTATTATATATTTAAAAATTATCCAGGCTAGTAACTAGTTAGAGTTTTTCTAAGCTTAGTGGCTAAATATTAAAATAAGTTAGTTTCAATACTAGCAAGAGAGAAAGGTAAAACTTTTATGTTTTATGTTCTGAAATATTAGTTAAAGGGAGCATATAATGTTATATTTACTAATAAATGAAATGATTCCCTATAAATCTGCTTGGGCCCCAGTTAATAAGGTAATGTTCATTACCTTCCATATCGAAGTCAAGACTATCTAATGCACAAAATATTTAACTATCTTATTTTTTATAACATGCAAAATAATTATATTCAATTTAGTGAAATTACTAAATATGTAGATATTAAAGTTTATCATTTAAGTTTTAATAATTATAATACATAGAAACATATATGTTTAAGATATATAGAAAATTCAGTCAAATTTAAGGCCTAAAGGCATGTATAGTAATTGAATTTCGAATATAAGACAATAAATGAAAAGGTTGGATAACGTAACCGCTCTTAATTTCAAAATATTTCTATTTCTATTTTTAGTAATTTATTAAAATCAATAATTGATTTTTCGAAAATAGTATGTGTTCTAATTGATTGAGTAAGAAAATAAGTTCTAAATATAAAAATAATATTTTAACTAATAGATTAAGAACTAAGAAAGCATATTCCGAACATATACTATGTTCGTAATTGACTAATGTAGTAAAACCAACAGTATGAAGACCAAGAACAAAGATGTAATATAGTTCAATAAAAACAGTATAAATAAAGTGCGATTTACTTTTAAATTTTAACTTAACTTATTTAATTACTTTAACTCTAACCAACAACTAATACAATATAATAATGAAGTTCTCAGCTATCTTATCCCTTGCTGTAGCCGCTGCTACTGTCTCCTCATTCTCATTCCACAACAGAGCCGAATCAATGCAACTCCGTAGCGAAGAAGCTGAAGAAGCAAAACCAGTTGAACATAAACCCAAAAAGGGAGGAAAGAAACACAAGAACTTATTGTCCACTAAAGATTCCGAAAAAGTCCCCGCTGAAACCCGTTTGGACAAATTCTTCAAACGTATCGAACCTAAATTAACTAAATTCTTGGTTAAGTACAAATCTAACCCTGCCGTAGTTAAGCTTGCTACTGAGAAATTCCACAAGTTGGAAAAATTCATCAAATCCGTTAACGGAAAAGCTAACGCTAAGATTTCTGCAAAGAAGCAAGATGATGAATAATTTACATTATAATTTTATACTTTTGTTTTGATAAATAAAATATTTTAATTTATTTGTAAATGTTTTTTTCTTATTTTTCACATAGTAAACTTTATTACGGGTTTAAATATTAATTTACTTCAATATGACATTTATTATATTTTAAATTTTGGAGGTAGATCATTTAACCTAATTAGACGCTGTGTTTGATTTAGGATAGACATATATATTAATTTTAAAATTTTGGTAAATACAGTTACTATATTAAACATAATAAATACGGGAAAAGTTAGTAATTTTTCTAAATTATATATTTAAATAGGTTACAGTATATATAAATCAAATTATAAATAAAATGTTTTCCATGTATGAAGTTTTCTATTTAGCACTTTAATAAATATTTTTTGACAAAAGTATGAATTGTAGCTCTCATTATACCAAAATTTGTACTTCGACCACCAGCTTTTGAATTAAAAAAACTTAAATCTTGTATATCCTGGAAAATTTTTCCAAGTCCATTATATAATAGAAATTTACTAGAGGCAAGTTTTATTCTAATGAAAAAGGTAATCGATCGCGATAACTCGAATTAGATTTTTCTTTTTTATATATGTTATTCCTAGTAAATATGTAATTCTATACTCTTATAAACTCTAAAGTTAGTGGATACTAAGAGGGCTCACGTTACTCTTAACATACCCAACGTAATTTTTACCTGGATCGACAAAGCTGTTTCTTTAAAAAACAGGATAACTTGGAAATATATTAAAGCTCAACCGATCGAGCAGTTTTAAGATTTGAATTGAGTGGTTATATATATATATATATATATATATAGTTCTGCTATAACATTTATTAATTAATGAGATAAAAATATATAATTACATATATAATGACATATAAGATGATACAGATTATAGTAAATGTAGTAGTTTAGGCAAAAACTAAGATCCAAAGCTTAATCCCTTCAGTTTTTCTCTAAGTTCAAACTAAGTATTTAAATTTTCGACTTTGACAACGATTTCCAACTTGTGAAGATTCTGACATTAGAAGTAGGAAGGGTTAACAAAGGTCCAGAAGAGAGTTCGATAAAAAAGTGATGGATCGACCAGATTATGATGCCTACCTACTACGGTATATAAGGTTGGTAGAAGTAAGAACGGATCAAACGTTGTAAGCTGAATAGCGTGGTAAAAAGAAGGTTGTAGATGGAGTGTCAACTCACACCAATGTAGAGCTATAAAAGAAGACAAACCAGTGAAAGATGTATTTTTTAGGACTTGAGAAGAAGAGCATATTATATCAACTTTATAAGAAACTATGTAGGTAAATATATCTTGTGAGATATGGCTACTATTTGATATATCTAATAATAACAGCTGAAGTTTAGGGGCTAAGTTCTTGATCTAACTGGTTGCTTTATATTTTAAAATAGATACTTTTACTGAATCAGACTTGGAAAAGTTACAGTTTGGTATAAAGTTTTGAGAATATTAGCTAATATATATTAAAATATTCTTAAAAAATAGATTTACATAATTACCTACCTTTATTTAGCTTATTTTTAAATATAAAGCAATTATTTTAACATATTATATTTTGCTATATTTTTTGCTATATTTTTTCTACAATATTGAAGCACTTTGCCTAAAAAGCTAGATTCCAATTGCTTTATTAGTTATATAAAGTAAATAAAATACAAGTACTGATAAAATATGTTGACCTAATAGTTAGTATTTTTCTGTAATAATATACTAAAAGATGATAGATAGTTGATAAGGGTGAAGAAGTTATTTGCATAGCTTTATAAGCTAGGTTAACATTTTATACTACTGTATAGGTATATATAGTAATTCTAATAACAGTTATAAAAGTTTTAATATTAGATTTTATAAAAGAAAAAATCTACTACAGTTAAGATATCTTAAAAGAAAGATAAAATAACACTAACTATAAAATGTAGATTTATAGATAATTTTAGCTAATTTAAAAGTTTTAAATAAGAAAAAAGAAATTTTTATCTTATTAAAAATAAGGCAAATTTTATAAAATTTTTAGCTTTAGAAATACTAAGAGTAAATAAAGAAAATTTTAAAGTTGTTTACAGTTTAAAATAGAATTTGCTTATATTAAACCTAAATATATAATTTAAAATAACTAATAGTAAATTATAACTAGTTTTAATAAATAATTAAATTAAAAGATTATTAAAAACAAAAAAATAAATTAAAAATAAGAAAAAAAACTAAGATTTAGTAGTAAAATAGTATATAAGCTATTATTTATCTTTAATAAAATACTAAGTAGTTTTTGCTTTATTTGGATTTTTAAAATTTAATTATTATATAAACTTTTATATAAAAACTAAATTATATTTAATAATAGTGAATATAAAACTAATATAATATTAACTAAGTAAAAAATAATATAAAATATTATTTGATTTTTTTTTAAATTTTACTATTTAAAAGCTTATAATATTTTAAAAAAATTATAGATAAAGTAAAATTTTAAATATAGTTTAGCAGTTAATAAAATATAAAAAGTAAAACTGCTAAAGTAGCTAGTCAGCTACTTTTTTAATTAAAAAAAACTTTATTTTTTATAGTTATATTTAGATTTAAAAAAGCTTGATACTTTTTAATTTAAATTAATTTTTTTTACTATTATTATATATTATTTTTAAAATTAATACTTTTTTTTAAATATAATAACCTTTTTATATAAAAATAGCTTAAAAAAAGTATTTAATAAAACCAAATTAGTTTAAACTAAAATATAAGAAATAAATTTTATAAACTAAGCTTAATTTAAAATACAAAAAATAATAATAAACTTTATAAAAGTTTAAAATAGCTAATATAAATTAAAATTAAATAGTTAAGCTTTTATATTAAATTTTTTAATAAAATAATTAAAAGGTTAAAAATAGTAATAAAATTTTAAAAAATGTTTTTTATAAAAAGGTTATTATATTTAAAAAAAAGTTTAAAAAATTAATCAAAAATAAAATTTTAGAGTTATTTGTTTTTTATATATTAAAAACTATATAATATTTAATATATTTTATTAAAACTTATTTAAATATATAATTATATTAAGATTTATAATATTAAAAAGACTTATTTATAATTATAAATACTTTTAATAATTTTATAAACTTTATTTTTTTTAGCTAAAATCAATTTACTATAATAAAATAAATTTTTTAAAATAGAGAAAAAAATTTTAATTTAATAAACTACTTTATATATTTTAATATTTAAATTTTAAACTATTTTTACTATATTAAATACTCTTTTTTAGACTTTTAATTTATTAAAAATAATAAACTAAATACTTTTTAAATATATTACTAATAGTATATTAATTACAATATAAAAATTATTAAAAATAGTAAAAATTTTAAAATTTTAGTTTTATTATATTAATAAAAAAATACTTTATAAATTTTAATATATTATACTTAATATTTATTTTATATAATTAAAGTTAAATATATTTCAAACTTTGAAAAATACTAAAGTAAAGCTTTAATACTATAAAATATTTTTAAACTATAAATTTACTTAAAAAACTATTAAGCTAATATAATATAAAACTTAATATAAAATATAAATTTAATAATTTTTTATTCTTATATTAATTAAAATTAAATTAAACTTAATATATAATAAATAATAAATACTAGTAAAGCTATTTAAAAAAAATTTATTAGTTATAAATATATAGTTTTAATAAAGTAGTTAAAATTTATAACTATAAATAAAAAATTATTTTAATAAAAATAATTTATTTTAAAGTTACAATATTAAATTTTATTATAAAAAATTTAAAATAAAAAAATAATATTTTAATAATATAAATATAGTATAAAACTTTAACTTAATTTAAAAAAAATAAACTTATATTAGTATAATAATTAAAGTATAATAATAAATAATAAATATTATTATTATTTTACTTATTATTAAAACTTTTAACTTTAATTATTAATACTACTATATTTATTTATTTTTAATTTTATTAGCTATAACTAAAAGTAAAATTAATTAAAAACCTAGATATAGTATTACTTATTTAATATTTAATATTAATTTACTATTTTTTACAATAAAAGTTTTATATTTATACAAATATAAAACTGCTACTATAGCTTTTAATTTTCTATATTTAGTAATTTTAACTAAAAATAATTTTATCTAATATTATATAAGTATAGCTTTAGATAAGCTATTACTATTTTTAAAATTTATATTACTTTTTTCTATTTTTTTATTAATTACTTTATTTAGTATTAATTATTTTTGCCTTTTTTAGCCTTTTACTTTTATTAATTAAGTATATTTAAATTTAATTGAGTTAAATATTTATTATTATGTTTTTTAGCCTTATTAAAAATTAGACTAGCTTAAAAACTAAATTTTTATAACTTTATACTTTTAAAAATATTAGCTATATCTTTTAAATTTAGTAATATAGCTATTATAATTAATATTTAAATTAAATTTAATTACTTTAAAAAAACTAATTTTTTATTTAATTAATACTATAATAATAATTAAAGTTATAAAAAAATTAAAATAAAAAAAACTAAAATATAAATATTAATTTTAAAGTTTAAATTTTAAAAATTAATAAAAGTAGCTAAATATATATTTTACTTTTTATATATTAAAAAGCTAATAATATTTAATATTTAAAAACATTTAAAAAAAACTTAAATAATAAATAATATTTATTTTAATAAAATAAAAAATAATTTTTATAAACTTTTTTTAAATATTTTTAAATAAAGTTCAAAAATATTTAAGTTTTTTCTTTTAGTTTAAAATTTAAGCTAAAAATAATACTTTATTAAATTAAAAGTAAAAGCTTTATTTCTATATTATTTAAAAAAAATATTAATAAAACTATATTTATATAATATAATTATAAAATATTTTTAATAATAGTACTTTATATATTATTAAATATAAAAACTTATGTATTAAAAATAAAACATTTAATATATTAAACATTTTTTATAATTTTAAGATATAGTTTTAAAAGTTGTCTTCTTTATTTTAAATAAATTTAATAATTTTTATAATATTGAAATAAAATTTTAATACTTTACTAATTTTAGAATTTATTTAATTTTATATATTTTTACTTTTAAAAGTATTTAAAAATTAGTTAAAAATTAAATTATTATTAAAATTTTAAAATTTATTAAAATAGCTAATTTTTACTTTAAAACTAAATGAGTATATTATTTTAATAATTTATTTAAAAATATTTAAAATATATAATAACTTAAATTAAATAAATTTATTTAAAGTATAAAAAAAGTAAATATTTTAGTTAATATATAAGCTAAATTATAGTTTAAAATTTTAAAAATATATTATAAAATAATATAAAAATAAAAAAATATATAAATTTTTAAGAATTTTTTTTTATAATATACTTAATAATTTGTTTATAATAGTTTTAAGTAAGCTATAAAAGATAAAATAAATACTTTATTTTAGTAGTTACTAAATAAGTAAGCTTATAGTAAATATTACTTTAAAATTATATTAAATTACTAGATTTTTTTTAAAATACAAGCTTATATAAATTATAAAATAATTATATAATTAGAAAATTTTAAATAAAAGTTTACTTTAATAAAAAATCTATATTATAATCTTTTTAGTAAAATTTTTTTTAAATTAAAAGTTATTATTTTAGCTTAAACTTATAATAATAATAAATTAACATTAATATAAATTTAAAATAATGGATGTTTAAGTTTAATATTAATTAAAGCAATATAATTTTAAATTAAAATATAGTAAATTTAAGTTAATTTTATATTAGAATTATATTAATAAAATATTTATTTAAGTTAATAATAGTATAAAAATTAATTAAAACTTAATTAGTTAAAATTTTAAAACTTTTTAATATTTTAATATTATTTTAATAGCTATTATTTATTTTTAAGCATTTTTAAAGTTTTTAAAATTTAACTATTTTATTACTTAATTAAATAATAACTTATCTTTAATTTAATTTATTAGTATATTTTAATAATAATATTATTTTTTAAATTATAAATTTTATAGCTATAAGCTTTAAGTAAAGTTAATTTTATATTTAAGCTTTTAGTTATAGCTAGTATATTTTTATTTATTTTTGATTTATATTATATTTTTTTAAAGTATTTTTTAAAATACTTTAAAACTAAATAAAGTTAAAATTTTATATACTATTTTTTAAATTAAGATAAAAATAAAAGTATTAAAAAATATATTAATAATTGAAGTTTTTTTATAATATTTAATTTAGTTTTAAAATGGTTTATATATATATATATATATATTAAAACAAAATAAAGTAAATTAAATATAAGTGTTTTATAGCTGTATTTTTATACTTTATTTAGTTTAAGCTTAATTTTTAAGAAATTCAAATATAAATTTGCTACAGCTCTATAAAAAACTTATATAAAGCTTGTAAAATTTTGTTTATTATAGTATAAAACATTAAAAACAAATAAAAAGTAAATATATATTTATATATTATAATAGTTTAAATAATTCTGTTATATGGTAAATGGTATAGGCTTTAAAAAACAACTTATTTATTTATTTATATTAGATATACTATTTTATTTAAACTTATATAATAGTGCTAAAAATAAAGTAAAATTAAATTTTTAATAGTATAATAGGCTATATAAATTTTAATTTAGCTTTTCATTTTTACTATATTTTTAAACTAAATAATAAGCTCAAACAGTCTATTAAGCAGCGTTTATTGTAATATCTTAGATAGCTTTCAAAAGAAATTAAGTACATAATCTAGTTTATATATTTTTTATTAAGTTTTCTTAACTAAAAACACCAGCTCAAAAATAATTAGACCATAAATTTAAATTACTTTTGCTAACCCCAAGTATAGAACATACTAAATATGAACTGCTTTTGTTAAGATTATTATTAGTGTGAAAATAAAGCGATAAAGGTGCTAATGTTGGTATACTATAAATTTTAATCATGCTATATTTTTAAAACTGAAATATTTGATATGTATCTTTTTGGGGCGAAATCTACCTTTTTTGAATGCTGGGCATTTGATCTATGTATAAACACCAATTTCTATAGGTTTCAAAATGTAACTTATTTCAAGATTTAATTGGTCTATTATAAATGCGAAACTTAATATTTATGGACAAATACGTTAATTGAAAGGCAATAATATATAAAGGTGAAAGGAAGCCTGTACATTAAAGCTTTTACTTTAAAATACTAAGATGATAAAAACTAGTGGTGATAAGCCTAAGAGTGCTAATGGTCAAGCCGTGATACTTAAAGATAGAGCTCCTGCTTTAGCCAACTACCCTCACGCCCGTCGTTTCAACGGATTGATTTATATATCAGGAGTATCTTCACGCCAAGTAGATGGAAGTTACAAAGGCGTGGAAGAATCAAGTGACGGTACTTTAAAATTAGATATCGAAAAACAAACTCAAGGTGTTATCGAAAATATCAAAGCAATCCTAGAGCACTGTCATGCTAACCTAAGTCATGTTATTGACTTAACAGTATTTTTGGTTAATATGGATGACTATAAACTGTTCAACGAAACATACAATAAATACTTTAAAGATGCTAAGCATGGTCCTAGTCGCACCACCGTTGCAGTTCATCAGTTGCCTAGTCCTAAATTATTAATTGAAATTAAGGCAGTTGCCGTAGATCCTGGTGTCCAAAGTCACAAACTTTTAGCTTAAATCAAATTTGTTCAATATTTTTAGGAAAGTGGCAAAGAGGATATAGTTTAGAAGTTTATTTTAATATATTTACAAATATTCACTTTTCTATTTTTAATAAAATTGGTGTTATTTACTTGACTTTTATACTACTAGAGCACACTTCAATATGTTCTCTAGATACCTAATAATTTATAGAGTTCAAGTATTTTTATACATTTATTATTTTTGATTAAATTTTATCTAAAATTTAAGAAAAGCTTGTTTTTAACAGATTTAATAGCAAAACAATATTTTGAGTAAATTATAAACTTGAAACTACTGGTTTGAAAAATTCGTTATTAAAAACAAAAAGCAAGCCTACTAAAATTAATTAATTTTTTTTTAAATTCAATCACTTAATATAAATTTTTGTATAAGAATTATAAGAATGTAAACTTACTGATTAAATATGTAATTATGGACATCTTTTATTAATTCTAGTTTTAACTGAGCGTACATCTTATTTTAAAGTTCAATCATCGATTTAGAAATCATATCCTAAACATTAAATCCTAGCTTGCGCATGCAGCTTATATGATTTAGTATTTCCTGCTTACAGCTCTCTTCTCCTTTTTCGAATACACAACTGTCTCTTAAATTTCTAGTTTCTGGGCATGCACAGCAAGGCTTCAATTTAGTTTCTTGTTTGGAGTCGGTTTTAGGAACAGTTGGTGTCTGGATTTGAGAATTGAAAGTCGAAGTTGCTGGGGAATCCATTTCAATATGTTGTATTTACTATTTCTTGTTAAAAATCACAAGCCTAAGTCTTGTTTGTTTCTACTAGCCTGGTATTTAAAGATTCTCACTTGAATTTATAATCAAAATTTAGTCTTATATAAGCCTAGATAAACGACCTTTTACCCAATAATAAGGTGTCTCGGAAAAGGAAGCATTACTAAGCAAATTAGAGTGATTAGTTTAAAATCTCAAAACCCGATAGGTTATAATATTTTCGACTAAAACCTACAAGTTCTTTTGATTGAATTCATCATAGAGCAACCAAATCTTTTATTTAGAAGCAAAAGTTACTGAAAAGATCAAACACAATAAAATGTCGTTATTACGTGCTTATCAACTTAGTAAATGCTCTTCAATCTTTTATCCAAGTGTTTTCAACACACTTAAAGCAAGCCGAAAATGTTATACGACTGAAACTACTTCAAGTACTCCAGCAACTAATAATAATGAGCATATGACTTGGGATCAATATTTTCAGCATAAAAAAACAAGACGTATAAGAGATCAAATTTTATCAGTTCCAGCTGGAATTATTGGCGGAAGTACCACTTTTAGTTATTTAATGACCACAGTTGTGTTGGATCCAAGTACTAATGGTATGATTTTTGGGTTTGATCCTTTCCTGGTTTTCATCTTGTCTTCTGCACTTTCCGGAACTTTATGTTTCTTAGGTACACCTCTTTTAGGTTCTTTAATCTATAGAGTAATTAAACCAAAAACCTACCAACAGATTACTGAGGTAAATTTACTGTTGCTGTAATAATATTAATTTTTATGTATTTAGAAAGATGCCGATTTTTATAAACGTGTAGCCAAATATCGTGTCAACATGTCTTTACAGCCTAGATCAGTAGCTGCACCACCTGATTATTATGGAGAAAAGGTTTTATCAAAGAAGGATTACCGCCATTGGTTAAGACGCCAATTTGATTATAAACGCCAAATTTCGATTTAAAATAATAAACATGAGTAGAGAATTAATCTTACTAAATCCTTAACCTTGCTGCCTAAAATCAAAATTAAAAGAATAATTGTTAAAATAGAGAGTCACGATATTTAGTCATGTTAGTTCTAAGGTACTATTAAAATTTTAAAATTTCACTTTATAGTAATTTTAAAATGAAATATATTTTGGAAACTTAATTCAAATGTATATTTATAAATAGCCATCACCAATTTTGTGCTGCATTTAGTTAAAATAAGGCTGCTTTTTATATTTAATCTCTATTATTAAAGATGTTAATTTGCAAAACTATGGCTTTTTAATAAACTCTTAAATTAAAAATTGATGCAGACAGGACTACTAATCTTTTGTATTTATTTCAGCAGTATACATAAATTTATAGATTAAACTCATTTTAAATGCTATTTCTTCATTGCTACAATTTGACACCTTTGCTAACACAGCTTTAAAGTTAAAAGAGAGCTATATAATTAATGATATATAAATTATTATTTTCAATTTATAATGTACTATTATAAACAAATATATTTTACATTTCTTAATATATTAACACTAAAATTAATGTTAGAAGATTAAGTAAAAAGTTGCATATTATATAATAATTATTAAATTTATAAGAATAGTATATATATAAATTTGAAAAAATTAATATAAATATATTTTACATTTATAACTTTATTTTATTTATAGTATAATATATATATAAATTTAAATTTAAATTCCTTATTAAAATAAATGTTATTTATTAAAACTTATTATTTAAAATAAACTTAAGTTTAAAGCTAAATAAAGTTAATACTAGTTATTTTTTAAATAGCTGTAGTATATTTACTATATTAGTTAATATATGCTTAAACTTTATTATTTTACTATTATAGATAGTATTAATTATATAATCAAAAATATTATAAAATTAGTTTAAATTTTTATTTTAAAGTTTTATAGCTATTTATAGTAAAATATAATAATTTTAAGTTTTTTTTAATAAAGGTTTATATATCTTTAATAGAATATAAATTAAATTTATATATTAGCTAAAAATGTATATTTAAACTAAAATTTTTAGTATAAATAATATTAGCTTATTTAATATTATTAAACTTATATATAAAATATACTTCTATATATATTTAAAGTTTATTATAGTTTTATTTACTTATATTATATAACTTTATTAAGTTTTTATTTAATTTGATTTTTTTTATTATTATATTAAAAAAATTAACATTTTTATTAAATAATTATAAAAAAATAAAAGATTACAGTTTATATTATACTTATTAAATAAGTTAATAATATATAAGTTTGCAATTAATTTAAATAAACTACAAATTTATAATATTTTAAAACTTTTTTTAAAATATTTTTATTAATTTAATTTACTTTATTTAGTAGAAGAATTTTAATTTATATATATTTTTAGATATTTAAAATTAATTTTTTTTATGCAATATAGAGAAAAAGTTTATAATATTAATACTATATACTATAAATTGCTAAATATAGTAAAATAAGGTTATAAAGTTATACTTTTGTTTTTTTGCAGCTATATAACTATATTATAAAGCTAAAAAAAAATTAAATATTTATAAAATTAAGTAGTTTATAAGCTAAAAAAAGTATTAAAATATAGCTTTAATATTATAATATATTATTAAAATTATTTTAAAACTATATTTTAAAACTATAAAGTATATTTAAAATAAATAAAAAGTAATTTTAATACTAATATTTTTATAGTATAGCTATAAAAATTTATAAGTTGATTTAAATAGTTTTATTTTAAGATTTTTAATATATAACTTTACTATATAATAATAAAGCTATTTTTTTACTACCTTTTTAAATAAAAATTATATTAAGATTTTATATACTATTTAAGTAAAATATTAATATTAAACTTATATAAAAGCTATATTTTAGTTTTTTAAATAGTAAAAAAGTATACTTAGCTTATATTTAAGTATATTTAAAAGTATTTAAATTATATATAATATATATAATTTGTTAAAAAAATTATTTATTAAAATTATACTTTACTTTTTTTTTATAATAAAAGAAAAAATACTAATAATTTAAAAAATTATAGTAAGTATATCTTGCTTATTTAGTATTTTTTTTTAAAGCTTTAACTTTATAAAGACTACTAGTAAAGCTAACTTAAAAAAACATATATATAGTTATAAAAAGTATATAGCTTTTAATTATATCTTTTAAATATTATAGTTTTAACTTAAAGTTTATAGATTTTAGTTATAAATTATAAATTTAAATATTAAAAAAAATACTTTATTATTAATATATTTTTTAAAATTAGTATTTAATTTCTTTTTAATTATAAAATTTTTTTTAATAAAATAAAATTTAATTTTAATTTTAGTAAAAAATGCTATAATTTTTAAATTTATTTATATATAAACTAAATAAATAATATTTATTTATATATAAACTAAATAAATAATATTTATTTATTTAGTTAAAATTTAATTATTTAAATTTTTAAGATTTATTAAGCTTTTTATATAAAAATTAGCTATTTTTTAAAGTAGCTAATATTTTATTTTTTATTTTTTATTTATTTTGAATAATAAACTTAAATTTTAGTTTTAATATTAGCTTTAAAAAGTTTAAATTTTATAATAATTTATTAATGCTTACTATTTTTACTATATTATATAATTTTAGTTAGCTTTAGTTTTTTTTTAAAATTTTGGAAAATTAAGTTTTATTATTAGGTTACTATTAAATCACTTTTTAAAAAACTAATAACTTTACTATGATTACTATTTTATTAATATTTTTAACATAATTTATTATAGTATTATATTTATTTACTATTTTTTTTAATTTTAAAAGTTATAGCTATATTTTTATTATATTAAAATTTAATATATTTTTATAATTAATTTTTAAAAATAGTTAACTTTAAAAAGTTAAAATAACTAATATAATTACTAAAAATATATAAATACAAAAATAAAAATATATATAATTTAAATTTTATTAATTTTTTAATAATATATTACCATTATAGAAAAAAAATCATTATTATTTATATAGTACTAATATAAACTATATATTTTAGTTAGTAATGTATAAATATTATAGCTTTTAGTAAAATTTACCAAAAATTAAATATTTTAAAATAGAATATATATTTTTTAACTTTTAGCTAAGTTTATTAGCCTAATTTTTTTACCAAGTTTTTAAAATTAGAATTAGCTGCTTTTAAATGTAATTAATTATACATATAGTTTATTTTGAATTATATTATATTTAAATTAAACCTAATTAATACTAAATTTTAATACAATACTTAAATTATTATATTAAAATTATAGTATTCATTTTTTGGTTTTATTTGCTCACTTTTATTTTTAAAATGTAAACAAAAATTAGTTATATATATGCACAAATGTATAACTGCTACTGTATTAAACTACACTATAATATAATATAAATTTTATTACCAAAAGGAACTTTAAAAACTAATATTTAATTTTATTATTGATAATTTTTTAAAGTCTCTACAATGTTATATAATTAAAGCTTGTAGTAACCATTTTTATTAGTTAATTATACAAAAATCGTCTTAAAAAATAGATTTCTATTTTTAAACCTTTCACATTTAAAATTTTATCAAGTTAAAAAGCTAATAATTATTATTATTAATTTGTCTTCCAATTTTTTACAAAAATAAATTATTTAGAAATTAATTAACAGCGTTGGTAGTATCTGTTTAACTATTATATAAGTTAACGAAAGTAAAAGGGTATTATAGGATCGAGTGTTATTGGTTTAAAGCATTAGTATAAAACAGTTAATTAAATGTAATTGATATTTAAAAGTTAATTCAATACATCAAAATTCGATACTAAAGTAATTATACATTTTTAAAATTCAAAAAAAAAACTTATAAGGTTTAACACTTTCAATGGCATAAAGATGCAGCTAGCCACTAAAATTTTAAACGGTATCGTACAACAAAAGGTAAAATGTAAAACCTAACCGTCGTTAAATCAACTACTTCAACCACGAACTACACGTACAAAAACTTATCACATTTTGGTTATAACTTTATTAAGCGACAGAGTTGAACGATGGTGATAATTTTTACTATTCGGAGCAACTTTTTATCGAAATCATCCCAAAAGCTAGCTCAAAATGGATTCAAGTGTTTTAAGGTATAAAACTTAGCATTTAATCTAGATTTCGTAACCAATTCAAAACAAACAATACCAAAAAAAATAAGAAAGTGTACCAAATTTTAACAATTATATTTAAAAAATTAGTTAATAAAAATAAAAGTTAAAAAAACTAAAGTATGCAGTGATTTACAGGGAGGTAGCGGTAGGTAAAGGGTAGTTAGAGGGTGGGTAGGGGTGTAGAGGCATCTAAAATATAAATTAAAAATAGGGGTATCACTTGGGTAAACAGTAGTACAGGTCAAAAGAATATCCGTTAATAGTTGTGATGTAGGTAGGTAAACTGGAGTAGTTAGAAGGTAGCCGTTTAAAGTATCTAAGTAAGTTTCGCTTCGATAAAACGTACGTCAGGAATCCCCAATTCGGGTGCAGTGTTGTGCCCCCAATCGGGCGAACTTTGCAGATCAGTTGAATCTGAAGTTGGAGTTTGAGTTGTAGCGGTAGTAAGACTCTGACATTGGTAGAACCCACATTTCTAACGAATTGAATTGGTAAAAATAAAGATATTAAATTTACTTCAGACCACTGGTTCTGGCAGATCCAACAGAATCGAAACCCACAGAACAGACAGTCCACTTTGTTACACCCTTCATCCCGGTTGATTAAAATACGGCAGTGGGGGCAAGGTTTACTATTTAAAATTTAATTCAAAGGGTTAAAACTAGTATTTCGCTATTTAAATAGTTAGAAAATACCTGTTGGATAGAGTCCACCGTGTAGTTTCCGTCTCTAAACCGGAACCGTTAGCTACTCGCTTTTGAAGGTACTGGAAGCAGCTTACGTTGAAATGGTACTCGTTAGCTCCACATAGTAAACAGGAAGGTAGTTGACACGTGTTACTAATTCAAAACTGAATAAACAACTAACTGATCAAGAAACTTACCAAGTAGTGAATTGGAACCGGTTTATATGTAGGAACTGTAACTCTTTCCAAAGTTCGGGTTGAAGTTCGATAGATATAAGTTTTAGTGAAAGGTTGGAAATTTGTTCCATGATAGCTAACGGAGTATGTAAAGGAAACCTAAATTATTAAAAAAAATCTGATAAAAATGGTAGTACAAAAGGGTACGCTTACTTAATTTTTAACCCGTTTAAGATCCGATCGATAAATTTACAGTAAACTTGTAACCCACCTGAAACTTTCCCTTGTAAAAAGTATTGGTAATCGAACCGTAGATCTTTACATATATTGTCGACTTCAGTACATGCAGTGAAAGGTGTGATTATATTTCGGCAAAATGTAACAAGCTCATCCATAAATCTAAAAAATTGATTACAAATCTAATTAGTAACTTGAAAATTGCCTAACTTTGGCTAAATATTTACTTCTTACGGTCGGCTAAACTAAGTTTACGTTCAACTTTAGCTTGAAATAATGGGTCGTTACACGAGTTACAACACCTTTGAACGGATCGGTACGGTTGGTTATAATGTTTGTAAAGACGTACCGTTTCCTTATCTACATACTAAATACCAAAAAAAATAATTTAAAAGTAAATACTAAATTTAAATTTGATTAAATTTACCCGACTCCATTCTGCAATAGGTATAATATCTTGACATACGGGACAGAGTACTTTAGCAACCGTTAAACCCCACGAATTTTTGACTACTTCTTTGACGTACTTATCGAAACATAATTTACAAAACTGGTCACGGCATACGTTGAGGCAAAGTTCTTGTCGGTTATCGAAACATATCGAACAGTGGTTCAAAAAGTATTCGATATCTAAAGATCCTTTCTTGTTATGTCGTGTATCGTTCGATGATACTATTATTTTAAATAAGTTGTACACCAGTTTGATTATTACGATTGGTAGTATGAACATTGGGAATAGTACGTATATTAAAGTTAGTAAGCTCGTTAACCCGGAATGTATTCCATTTAAAAGTAAACTTAATACCATAGTTGAACTTATATCTGTCTCTTCTTATTAAATAATATCAGTTTCTTATTGTGTACTTGTTTAAGGTATAAATTGAATAAAGTTGGTCGTTGTTAAATAAAAAAATGAACTTTAGACTTTTCACTCCACCTTTTATTTAACTAATTGTCACTATTAGTTCACTTTCAGTTTAATTTTGAACTCGAATCTACACTTACGTTTTC
The DNA here is from genome assembly GCA_037055185.1 of Capillidium rhysosporum. Taxonomy (NCBI): domain Eukaryota; kingdom Fungi; phylum Entomophthoromycota; class Entomophthoromycetes; order Entomophthorales; family Capillidiaceae; genus Capillidium; species Capillidium rhysosporum. The sequence continues at coordinate 4,479 of JAWQFY010000174.1, read as the reverse complement.
AATCACACCTGTTTCAGATGAATCCTCACTAAATAGTAAACAAATCACCGACTACTAGTTTTTAACTTCGTTATCAGTGGTTTATACGCTTCAAACACCTTTTTTATTCGTATTTCTTTTAAAGGTGGTGACTGCTAAAGTTTAATTTATGATTTAACGAACTACGCAAATTTATATTAGTAAATTTTTCTAGTGGTTGGAAAGAACCTTCGATTAATTTTAAAAAAGTAAACAAAATTATACTTTGAACGGGTAGTTTTATTACAGTTATAATTAAGAAAAAAGTTTATAGAACTGTTGTCTAGTTGTACTTTTATAGTCGTTTATGCTAGAACTTTTAATTATTAGGCTCGCATAATGAAACTTTATGTTCAAATTAGTTTCGAAATATTTCAAATTAAAAAAAATTTGGGTGTTAACTTTCGATATTATTTTTCTATTTGAAAATATATTAGCTTTTCTAAAATTGTGGATATTTACCTAAAAAGGAATTAGCTATATATTAAATGTAAAAAAAGGAAATTATAACGATTCGTATTCAATAATAATAATAATTTATTAGTTTTAAAACGTTAACTACGTAATTTTGAAAGTTTTAATAAATCGACCCCTTTTATTCAGAGGTTTATTACTAAAAACTAACTAAACTATTGAATTCATTGTTCTACTCGTTTTAATTAAAATGTGAAACGCTTGGTTATCGGTTAAAATTTCTTTCTATTTTACCTGCTCCGAAATTTTAAATTAGAAAGTTTAATTTCTAACAACCACCAAATTTTAACTAAGGTGTAGAATAACAACAATCTAATTTTTAGCTACCTATTTATTCGTTTCATTTTATATAGATTTAATAAAATATATTAAATTTAAATAATCTACTACCTTATAATTTAGTTGTTTTAAAATTATGTAATTATAAATTTAGTTACACCCTTTTTTCATTTCAACTACTTAAAACAATAAACTTTTAAAGAATATCAAACTTTTCCTACATTGTAAATTTATATAATTAATAGTAATTTGACACTTATTAAATATTTTTTTAGTTTTTTAATTAATAATTAATATACATTTAAAATAAAGAAGGTTAAGTCAAATGATTAATAAAGTATTTAATTAACTATTTTTTAAGTATAAAATACTTTAAAAATAAGTTATTTATTTTTTAAAATAAAATTTAAAATAGTTAACATTAATAAAATTTTAGCTTTTTTTTTTCTCTTATAACTTATCTATTATTATACTTTTAGCTTTTATCTATTATTTAAGTATTTTAGTAAATAAACTAAACTTTTACTCTTATTAAATAGCTAACTAAATAGTTTTAACTTTTAAAAAATGCTTTATAGCTTAGTTTTTAAAAAAAAATTTTCTTTAAAATAAAGCTTTTTTATAAACTATTTAACTTTTTTAGTACTATAATCTCTTTTAAATATAGCATTTTTTTTCTAAGCATTTTATTTTTTACTATAAAAAAGTTATTTACTACTAAATATAAAAATGTAAAGTTAAAGCTATTTTTCTTACTAAACTTTATAATAAGTATAAATATATATATTTTTTTATTATATTTAAATATTATAAATTACACTTTTATACCTAAATAAGTAAAAATAATATAATTAACTTTTTAGTCTAACTTTTAAAAAGTATTTTATACTCATTTTTTTTACTTATTTTATATTTTAATTTAAATATTAGGATTTTTAAATAGCTGTATATTTTTTTATATTTTTAATAAACAGTTATTTAGTTTATTTTTATATAGAATAAGTAAATTATAAGTATTTTTTAAGTAAGCATTTTTTAAAAAGCCTTTTTTTATTTTAAATTTTGTTTACTTTTTTTTATATTTTAATAAAAATTGCTATTTTTTTAGTTTTTAGCTTTATATTATTTTTAAAACTTATTTTTTAATATTAAAAATTTTAAATAAAGCTATTTTAATTTATTTCTGTTTTTTATATATTACTTTTAAAGTAAAAAATATTACTTAATATATAATACTTTAAAAAAAGTTTTTTTACTATTTTTAATTTATAATTAGTTTTAATTAAGCTAGTTTTAAAATATTTTTTACTATTTACCTTTTTTATACTACTTTTTTTACTTTATTTTATTTAGCTTTTAAAATTAGAAATATTTATATCCTTTTTTTTTACTTTAATAAATTTATAATCTTTATATAAATTTTACTTTACTTTTTTAAAAAAAAATTAAAACTAGTTTTACCTTTTTTATATTACTTTTAATTTAAAACAAGCTTTTATTATTTTGACTTTTTAGCATTTTTTTTTAAATTTAAATAAAAATATATTAAAAACTATTTAAATTTTGCTACTTTTTTATTATTATTACTTCTTTATTAGTAAAATTTAAAAAAAATTCTTATTAATAAAAAAGTATATATTATTAGGCTTATAAAAACATTATATATATATTTAAAACTAAAAATAACTTTTAAATTTTAAAATAAAAGTAAAAATAGTATAAATTTATTAAAATTTAAAATATTTAAAAAAAATTAAAAACTTATTAAAATATATATATTAATATATTTACTAATATAAATAAAGTATAAAAATATAGTATTTTGCTAAAATTTTAATAAACTTTATAATAAAATTTTATATTATTTAATAAAAAAGAAAAAAAAATTAACTAAAAAAAAATTTATTATTTATATATAATATTTTATAACTTATAAAATATTTTTTAAATTAATTTTTAAATATATTCTACATTTTAAAATAGTTTTTTATTTTTAGAATATTAATAAAGTATTATAAAATTTCTATTTTATATTTATTATTATCTATTAAAAGTTAAAAAAAATTAAAATAAAATTAAAATATAGAAATATGAAAATTTGCAAGTTAAAAATAATATAAAAGATATAAAAAATTAGTTTAATAATAAACAAAAATAAAATTTATAACTTAATATTAGTTATTAGTAATAATAATTAGTTTATTAAAAGTTTTAAAAAAATTAAAATTTTATACCTATTAAAAAGTAAAATAATTTATTATATCTGTTAGTTTTAGAAGTTTTAAATATAAAATAAACTAATAATTAGTAGATAGTATTGAATTTAATCCATTATTTGTACTACTTATCTACTAAAACTATTAAAAAATTAAGATTATTTATTATTATGCTTATAAGTTATTTTAATTTTTATCTTATAATTTCAAAATTTATTAAATTGATATAAAGTTAATTTATAGAAATAATTTTACTGAAAGGATATACTTTCATAGTTTATTATAATTTTTTTAGTTAAATTATATTGTAAACTTTTTTTTAATTAAAAATAACTGTTAAGTTAATAAATTATAAATTAGAAAGTTATAGAAATTTAAAGTTAATTAAATATTAGTTAGTTGGATCTTTAATTAGAATTATAATTATAATTAAAAATAACGAGATGGATAATACCTTTAATGTTTAAATTTAAAAATTATATTTCACTGTATAACTAGTTTATTTAAATTATTTTGAATTCGAATTGATCGGTAGTAGTTTTACTAATAGTTTAATACTTATAAGGTTAATACTAATATAATACCTGCTAATTTGTAATTTAAAGAGCTATACATATATATATATATATTTATCGTTATTTAATAATTTACAATTTTTATTAAAATAATACAGTTGGTAGTATGTTGTTAAACCGCTTTTAAAGTTCATGGGATCATTTAATGTAAACAGAGGTGTACCGTTGTACATGAGTAGTTAAAATAATTTATCACATGACAGTCTCCTTTTATATTTAACTTTTTCTATACTTACTTATTAACGAAAATAGAGTATAGTTTTTTTAATCTATAAGTTGATTGTACCTACCTTTTTATATATAATTTATTAAATAAATATTGTATTACGATATTTTTATTTTATTTTATTAATCTTAATATTAACTAATATTACGATCTGAAATTAGTTTACGAATCTGAACACTAATAACAGTTTATAATTCAATTTAATTTAAAATTATTTTTAGTATATCAGATGAAGGTGTTATTACGTCATATTTTGTAAAGTACTAAATACAAACCTTAAATTATAAAGGTTAACTAAAAGATTTATTTATTTAGGAATTAAAAGTTTATCCATTAAATAAATATAATTAAAAAAAAACTTTATAATCCGGTCCATTCCTCCCTTTAATATGATCGTTTTATGAGTTAAATTATTTTTTTATAAAATAATTGTTAGTTATAAATTATAAAATGGATAAAGTTTAACATGTATTTAATATGCAGAAAAGGTAAAGAGATGAAATAAAAATGGTGAAAGAGCGCTAAAGTTTAAATTGTTACTATTACTGTTATCAGAAAGTTCTAAAAATTAATATTGTTGTAGGATAATGGTATTTAGGAATCAATTAAAAATAGTTAAGTGATATAATTTTTTTAATAAGGGACGATTTTTATTTCTATAAGTTTGGAGGTCTTATATACCTCTTGATAT
>JAWQFY010000173.1:0-47860 GCA_037055185.1 Capillidium rhysosporum | reverse complement strand
TAAGCTTGGGAAATGAAGGTAAAATGATGAGAATGATCATTAAGTCAGCGACTTATAAAGTTGCTAAGTAACAGAACGTCACATCACCCCCTCCTTTATTGAAGCTGTGAATAAGATAAGCTGCGTTCTCACAGTTGTGTGCGGGCTCCCACGTGGAGTCTTTAATGTTGTAGCCCTTCCACTTTACTAAATAATGTTTCCCTTTACTATGGGTTTGACTATCAAGGATCTGTTTAACTTTGTATTTGATATCGGGGTCAAGGATAGAATTTGTAACTAGTATTGTGGTTGCGTCTTCCTCAAACTTTGCTAGATGCAATACATAAAATGTATGATGCAATCTCCATGAGCAAGGTAAGTCTAATTGGTAATCAAGTAGTCTGATTTTTTTAATAATCTTATATGGTCTGTATTTTTGGAGTGCTAACTTTCTTATAGGATCTAGCAGAGGTAAGTTTTTTCTTTTGACGTATACTAATTTTCTAATATTCTATTTGGAGTCTGGTCTTCTGTTTACATTTGCATTCTTCCTCTGTTTTTTTCCAGCGTCTTTTATGTTTTTCTGTATTTAAGCCCATATTGATTTCATATTTTTTAATATTTTGACTGCTGTTGGCAACTGTGCATTATTTAGTATAATTAGCAAGTCAAACGTCTAAGGATAAAACCCAAAGTTTATATAAAATGGTAATTTTTTTGTCAAAGCTTGTTGGCTATTATTGTATGCGTAGCAAGTGAAAAATAACATTTTTACCCAGTTGTTTTATATATTGTTAACGTAGCATTGTAAATATTATTTGATTGTTTGGTTTGTATGCTTGACTTGTCCTTCCACTTAGGGGTAGTATGACAACGTTAAGCTAACTTTAATATCTAGGCCTTTATAAATTTTGTTCTATAATCAAGCAATGAATTGGGGGCCTTGGTATAATGTTATATTTTTGGGTAATCCCTGTTGGCAAAATATTTCTTTTATGAATAGCTGAGATATTTTGTAGAATAATATGGTAGTACAGCACAGTATAGTTTTGATATACTTACTAAATATATTGACAACAACTATAATGGCATCAATACTATCTACGTTAGGTAAACCAGATACAAAATCTATACTGAGTTCTTCCCAAGAGCAAGTTGGAGCAGGTAACAGTTATATATATCCTTGTTGAGGTAAGTGGTTGTCTTTAACTTGTTTGTATATATAACATTTTTTTAAATAATTTATAACATTTTGCCTTAAACCAAGCCAGTTGTATATCCATTGGATCAGTTCCTGCATCTTCTGTATGCCTGGGTGTCCACTCACAGGGTGGTTGTAATATTCACTAATGATTATGTTTCATAAAAAGGGGTTGGCAATATACTTGCCTCCTTAATAATAAATATATGTCCTATATAACAAGTAATCTTTATACTTATTCATTTTTATATTCTTTTAAAGTGTACAGCAAATTTTGTTTATTTTGTGGGACATTTAATTGATAACAGACTTGTTGGCATTGCTTGCATATCCTTTGGCTTTTATCATTTGGTTTAGTAAACGTTTTTTGGATTTTAACTTGATATCTAGTAAAGTTTTTTTGTTTAAACCATAGGTTGCAGCAGTACTTTTATTATTGTTGGTCTCTAAGATATTGCTGAGCATTATCAGCAGGTAGTAAGGTTTTATCATTACTTTGGTGTTTATTTCTTTCAACTCATCCTTGGTGTACTGGTAGTTGATTTATTGTAATAGCATATTGGCGGTCTGGTTTAGCTTACCTGGCTTGTACACTATAATAAAGTTGTGTTCCTATAGGATGAGTAACTAACAGATTTGTTGTTGGTTTAGCATCTGATATTGTTTATAGAACTCAAGTACTTTATAGTTAGAATGTATCTAGATTTGATGTCATGACGGTTGTAAGTAATGTTTTCAATGTTTGAATGCTGAGATTATTGTGAGCATCTCTTTGTCATAGATAGGGTAGTTGATTTTAGCAGGCAACATTTTTTTACTATGAAAAGCAATTAAATGTTTGGTACTATCTCCATCCTTTTGGAATAGGATAGCACCAACAGCAAAGTTGGAGGCATTGCATTTTAATATGAATGGAGCTTCAAAGTCTAGCTATTTAAGTATTAGGGCTAACATAAGTATCTGTTTTACCTTGTCAAATGTGTTTTCTTATTTGTCTTCCCATCAGAAGAGCACTTTGTTGAACATCAATTAGGAAAGCGGAGCTACGGTTTTAGATAGATTTTAATAAAATTGTCATAGAAAATTGACTAAATCGAAAAAACTATATAGTTTTTTACAGTTTTATAGTGGGGGTATCTCTTCAATTGCCAGTACTTTACTTGGCTCTATTGCATGTCCTTTGCTAAATAGAATGTTATCTAGAAATGTTACTTCTTTTTTAAAGAATTTGCATTTTTTTAACTTTAGATATATATTGTATTTATATATCTACTATATTATTAAATATAGATGTTCAGCGTATTCTTTGCATGTTTTCAAAAAAACTAAAATATTGTCAAGATATGCAATGCAAAACTTATGGTTGTATGGGCTAAGTACTGTATTTATCATTTTCTGAAATGTACTGGGTGCGTTTTTTAGTCCAAACAGCATTACTCTATATTAAAATGTGCTCCAGTAGCACTGAAAAGCAGTAAAGTGTTCTTGGTCTCTCTTTACCCTTATTTAGTAAAATGCATCCTTGAGGTTAACCTTCAAATATATTTTTGATTTGGCTACAAGTACAGATATCTATTTAAGTAGTGATAATGGGTATGAGTCAGTTTTTGTGACAGCGTTAAGCTTTTGGTAATTAATTACTAGTCTCTATTCATTTGTACCCTTTTTAGCAACTAATATTGGCAATATAATATTTGATTTTTATGGTATGATAAATCCACATTCTAGTAGTTTGTCAATATAGTTACTAACAGCTTGATGTTTAATGGGTAATAGTGGGTATAACGGTGCCGGCCTGTACAATTTAGGTAGAAATTTAGTTACTTCTAAATTAAGATCAAATCAGGTATGTTTTAGTAGCTTCTTGTATTAGTCTAGATTAAAAACATAACTAAATTTTCTTAGTTCTTCTGGGAAATTTTCCGCTATTTTGGAATTAAAAATGTAATCTCTTAAAACATTTAGTGTATCTCTGTTGGCCTCTTCTATAAAAAGTGCTATGGTGTTATGGAGGTTTCCAGCAGTGTTTTTAAGTGTTAGTTGGCAGTCTTCTATATTGATGTTTGTTATATAACTGTTGATCCAATGTATACCTAATATAATGGGAAAAGCAAGTTTTTTTATGGCATATATTACAAAGTTGTCTTTGATTTTACCTATTTTATATTTTGTGATGTCTTTTACGCATTGTTGTTTAGTTTGTTTTGAATTGCCTAAGAGCAAGTATAACAGTCCTCCTATATAGAGTCTGTAGGGAGTAAAAATATCTTCTTGTATATACAAGTTTGTAGCGGCAGAGTTGACTAAAGCTCAACCTTCAAATATTTTTAAACTAGATGATTTAATTTTTATATCAATAAAAAAGTAACGTGAAGCAGGTTTATTAGTACATTCAATGGGGGTTTCCCAGGCAGAGCTTTTTGGGTGTTTAGGGTTTGAATTGGAACCGCTGGGGTTATTCCAGCCTTATCTACAAGGAGGTTCAACAGGACAGTTTTGCCAGTTTGGAGCAGAGGACAAATCAGAAACAGGGTTGCTATACTAACCAGTAGGCATACCAGTTTGAGAAGGTGAGTTGCATTGGGAGGCAGGGAGACGTAGAGAGGGAGTCTCTAATTTTGGGTAGTTAGATAGATAGTGCAATGATGTGGCAGGGCATGAGCGGTCTTTCTGATAGTTGGGTATATATTGGTTGTATTTTTAGTTAGGAAGTTGTGAGCAGGTTGTTTTGTTATAGCTTTGGCCTCTATAAGTCTAGCAAGGTAAGCTAATACAGATGCAAGTTTTGATAGTCATAGGGCGGAGGCAATTTTGGCTGATGTGATTGATGCCTTTATAGTTATGGCACTTGATGTTTGGACATTGGTTACCATGTTCTAAGTGGCAGTGGTTGTTGTGGCAATTGTTTTCTCTAGCTTTTTTGGTAAGGTTGTAGTTTGGGCAGGGGAGTACTCCTTGGTTAGTGATTGATTGCATGGTTAGGCAAAGTGTAAGCTTAATTTCAGAAGAGGAATTTATGTGAAATATTGTTAGCAATAAGTGGGGCAAAGTTGCTTGGTTGGGTCAACTGATTCTACTATCTAGTTGGTTACCAATTTTTAATGACATAGCGACAAGAGCTTGGTAGCATCTAGGCTGGCCCCTACTAACTATGGCAGTTTTTACCTGCTTATTAAGGCCATTCTGGTAAATTGCCCACAGTATGTTGTTGGGTAGCTATGTTAATGTGTTTGCAAGGTTTTGGAAGCATTTTGAAAATGAGTGTATGGTTTCAGTACCTTGACGGAGATTGAGGAGGCAGTTCAGGTTTTCTAACAGCAGAGTTAAGAAATTAAGTAAAGCTCCAAGATAATTCCTAAAAATGGAGTATAAGTTGGTGAAGGACAGTTTCCTGAGAACTTTGTCAGTTACGTAAATGTGTAGTGGGTTGGGCAAGGTGTTTATGGTTCTGGAGATGCGTTTCTTGTTGGATACTATTGCGTTTTATCTTTTGGTAAGGTGTAAGTCCAGTTTGAGGCATGAAATTCTGCTGTACATTTCTTGGACAAGCTTTAGGAATAGCAAAGATGGGATGTGAAATAAGCCGGCAATGTATATACTTTGCAGCATTTGTTGCTATTATTACGTAGTACTACTTATCATATTAGTAATACCCGTGGGGGCGGGGTCAAGATAACATTGCGTCAGCCAGTTAAGTAGTTCTTAAAAGACATATAGGGCAGTCCAGGTAGTTAAACCGGCTTATACAATTGTTGCAATAGTTGGGAAGTTAGGTGCAGTAGGGGCGTCATAGTTGGCTATGCATCTATACAGCTTGCAGGTTGCGTTTACTTGAGTGAGCATTGACAACCAAGATGTGGATTTCATTATTATGTGACATCCGGTCTTTGGTATAACACTAGTGGCAATCTTTACATTGTGTGGTACAAAATACCACAATGCTAAGGTGGCAACAAATATGAGCATTTAAACAAAGAAGTTAGTAGATAGTAATGGAGTGAGATTGATTTTATTATTGATTATAGTAGTGATGAATATAAATGCCCAATAAGCAATATAGATAAGCAAAATTGGCAGAGATTTGGTGGCAAAATTGACATGCATTTGTAAATAGTCAAGGTTGCAGGTAGCAATAGCTGCAAGAACTGCAAACTATCCGGTAGCAAAGAGGCAACTAAATTCTATATAAAGAATTTGAAGGGGGAGACAAGGACAACTGCAATTTTGGATAATCTCCATATCTTCAACAAAACAGAAAAATAAAAATAATACAAAAGTAAAAAAAAAATGTGAATGTTTTACTATTATATGGCGGAGGCAACTTTTTATGCAATTTAGTATAATAGAAATGGTTTTACAATAGGTTAAGTTGTTGGCAGTCATGGTTTGTTGAACATTGGTAAGGTAAAGTTCTTTATTGTTTAGCACTGGCAGCTGTACTAGACTTGTTTATAAATGTTAAACTTGTAAGTTTTTAAGTAAGAATAATGGAATAAAGAGTTATTCTTTGTTTCAATTTTTGATTAAATTGTCAAGATTTGTTAAGTAAATTGTTGAAATAAATTTGTGTAATTTTGTCATCTGAGAATAGAAGAAAAAAGGTAATAAAATCAAATAAGCTTGGAAAATGAAGGTAAAATAATGAGAATAATCATTAAGTCAGCAACTTATAAAGTTTCTGAGTAATGAAACGTCATAATAGAAAATTAAAACATATTTTTAAATTAATATAAATTATAATATATTATATAGTTAACTTTTTTAACTTATAACTTAAATAATTTATATTTTTAATTAAACTAATATATAATTTTCATTTTTATAATTATAATTTAAAAATATTATACTAGTTAATTTTTATTTACTTATGTAACAAAATTATATAAATTTAGCTAATACTATTTAAATAGTTAGTATACTTATTTAAAATTAAACTTATACTTAAATATTATACTAACTATTTTTTTAAAACTATTTTAGTAGTACATATAATATAAAAACTTAACTTATATATTTTACAAAGCTTAAAAACTACTTAATTTTATTTATAGTTAAAAACTTTTTTAATTTTACAATTTTACTAAATAGCTATAAAAAAACAAAAGTATAACTTTATAGTTTTTATAATACTATATACTATAAATATATATAATTTATTATAATATATAATATTATAAAAAAGATAATTTTAAAATAAAAAAAGAAATTAATTTATAAAATAGTATAAATTAAGCTAATATTTTAATTATTTTAAGATTTGAAATAATATATTAAAATATAGCTTTAGTATATTATAAATTTTTAATATACTTAAATTAATTATAAGCTTATAAATATAATATATAAATTAGATATATATATTTACTTTTTATAATTTTAAAATTTTTAAATGTAGCTTAGAAAATAAAAGTTAAATATTTAACTAAAAATATATTTTAAATAATTTTAGCTATATTATAAACTATATAAATATTTTTAATATATAAATAAATTATTACTATGTTAAAATTTTACTATAATTTAATTCAATTTAATAAAAATTTATTTTTAAGTATTTATATTTATATTTTATAATATATAGCTACTAAATTTTAATAAATTTAAATATATTAAATTATAAAGTGTTTTTAAAAACTAATATATATAAATATATATATTTTTTAAATTATATATATATATATTTATATTTATTTTATAAAATGTAAATAAAAAGAAATTTTAAAATTATATAATTATAAATTTACTATTATATTAAAATACTTAATAAAATAAATAAAATATCAAAATATAAAAAATATAAAAATTAATAAACTTTATTTATATATTAAAAAAAGTAAAATTAATAAAAATATTAATAAATAAATAAACCTTAGTTTATAAATTAAAAAATATTAAACTTAATAGTAATAAAATTATAATATTTATTAAATAATTTTAGTAAAAATTTAAAGCTTATTTATAGTATATAAGTTTTCTAATAAATTAAAAAAAATTACTTAAACTATATAAGTTAAATTTTTATAGTATTATTATAAAAATAAAAGCTTATTTAACTAAAATAAAGTTTTATTTTATATTATTAATAAATAGTAAATAATTATATATATTAACTTAATTAAAATTATAATATTTATAACTTATAGTTTTAAATATTTAAATATATATAAAATTTATAGCTGGTTATTTTTAATACTTAACTTAAATTTAATTTATTATTTAGCTTTTTTTCAAACTACATTTTTATTATTAGATTTTATAAATAGATTAATATTTTAGCTATTATTTAAAAAAAACTAAATATAATATAAAAACTAAATTAAAGAAAATAGAATTATTAGTATAGATAAAATTTAGTATTTTATAATTAAGAAATTACAAAAATATAAGAATTATTTTTTTAAAGGGAAGTATACTATAATTGAAAGTATATATATTTAGTTATATAAATTATATATATACTTGTTTCAAATTTTAAAAACTAGTTAAATTTTAGTAAATTTTACTAAAATTTAAATATTTTATAAAAAAGTATATATAGTATATATTTTATATGTATTTTTAGCTATTTAACTTTTAAAGATAAAAGCAACTATTTTTGAAACTAGCTAATTACATATATACTTCTGAGTATAGTAGTAGTATTTATATAAACTAAAATATACTTAAGTAAAAGTGGAAAAATAATAATTATTGAACTAGCTAAACTAAGGCTGATAATAAACTTATATATCTTTATATATTGGAATTGTAATGTTGTCATTAAATCAGAAATTCTTAGTAATTTATTCAAAGTGAATAGTTAAATCTAGTAAGTTTGTATCACCTTAGATATACACTACAAGAATAACTTTTCAATTATTAAATAAATAAATAAATACTTTCGACATTATTCAATAAATTGAATAATTGTATTTACTTAGTGTTTCCATAATACTATCCAAGCCATCTTTAGGAATACTTTTCAAATACTCTTCATTATCTTGAAACATCTTAACCCAATTACTGCATATGGCTATAACTTGATGAATGTAAAGTGGGTCTTTTAGATTATTATTAATACAAAGCCTTAGAAGTTTAAATGGGTTTTCATCCTTCATCTTCAAATACATTAACATTTCTAATAAATCATTCAACTCGTAATAATTCCAATCACTATACTTAAAGAATTTCTTCAAAGTTGTCAAAGTTGGCAGATTCTATATAAGTAGGTTCAAGGTTTTCAGTATACATATGTTTGATTAAAGCATTTAAAATTTAAAACCAAGTACGGACATTTTGCTGGGCTGTACTTAAAAAGAATCTGTCTCGAATTTTGCTTTCAAATACATTGATTTAGAAGCAGGATATATCTTGTGACAATAAAGTGTACGAATTAATGAGGGATCAGACACTAAGGATGAAAACATAAAATTTGAAGATAGCGAGTTATTAAAGAGCTCTCCTTGACACACGTTGCTATCCGTATCAATATAATCGCTATTATATATTGATTTGAGTAAAAAGTATAAGGCTATATGCTGGCCACTATTGATTGATTTTTTTGTTGTATTCTTAAAATTAAATATAAATTTAACAAAATATGAAAAAAAATTAAGCACAATTGCATTTCTATCCTATAAATTTTGAATCAGCTAGATAGCTGGTAAATTTTGTCTCATAACTAGGATCTAAAAATAATATGTTATTTACTCCATATACCTTAAGCTCAAATAATCTTTAACATAAAAAAGTTTTAGATTATTTGAATTACTGATCTTATGAAATAACAAACAAACTACAATAAATTGTTAATTAGAGTTAAAAATTATTATTTACCTTTGCTTTCTTTATAACAAATAAAATTTTAAATTAATTGTAAAATAATTTATATTTATAATTAAAATGGAATCACCAACATCTCTAAAGCTAATACTATAATTTTGTTCCGACATTGGTTTGCTTCAGGCAATTTACTCTAGAAGCAAAAGGTTTTCTTGAGCTTGTTAGAACTTTCAAGAAGGTCCTTAAAAAGTTAATAACTTATAAATCATCATCATGTTCTATAATATATGTTCAACTAAAAATTTGTAGCACATTTTCTGCAAAAAATTTAGTACAATTTCAAAATTCTGTTCGTTCCAGAAATCAAAAAAATTAAAAGTTTACATTTACAAAAATTTATTCATTTGTTCTAGCAAACTTCGAGTCAACTTCAATATACAAATTAAATAACAGACATGTCGTTACTATCACATTTCTTTAGACAATCAAAAACGAAGATACAACGGGAAGCAAAGAAAGGTAAAAAAATCTCATAAAGTAAGAATAAATGAATTAACTCAAATCAGCTTTAAGTTTAGACGAGCTTTTGAATCGACGAGTAGAGTTAGCTATGTTCAACTTTAAAGACAAATCGAAAGTATCGGAGGATTGGATAGTAGGTAGTGATGCGGATATAGGAGGTAAATCTGAAGCTAATTTGACAGTCAATCAGGGAGTGGGAGTGTTTTCCGGTAATATATCTCCATACTTACCTGACCGTATGGAGGTTAAAGTGAACGGGTACGCAGCTATGCGAAATGTAGCTATCGATTACGGTATGTTTGGGTCAGAACTTTTCGATACTTTGCCTTACCGATACTTGGCGTTAAGAGTTAAATTAAAAAGCTTGAAAGGGGATAAAGGTCAACTTAGAAGGTTTACCGTCAACTTACAGACTGATAGTTTAATTCCGAACGATCTGTATCAACATCGAATTTTTATTAGAAAACCGGATGCGTGGGAAACTGTTCTGGTAAGCTTTATTTTTGTTTTAATTTATTGATATCCTTTTCCATAAAAATTAGATACCATTCAACCAATTTATATTGACTAATGACGGAAATGTAGAAGCTCAACAGTTAGCGATGTTTAGAGAAAGGGTTAAAACGGTGGGTATAGCTTTATTAGACTGCCAACCAGGACCTTTCCATTTAGAAATCGATTGGATCAAGGCTATAAATACCGATTATACCGATGGAGATATTGACACAGTGCCAAGTGAATATTAATTTTTTAGGCTTTGTATAAATTATTTTAAAAGTATTGAGTTACATTTTTCATATTTATTGTTGTAATATTTTTATACCTACTTTGAAATCTTATAGAACATTTTTTATTAATTAGCCATAGATACAATTTAAATAAAACTTTTTTCACAAAACTTGTATATCAAATTTAATGATAATATACCGCACCCTTTCTTATTCTCATCCTCAGCACTTCAAACATAACCATACATCAAGTTAATAGACCAATACGTACACCTATTAACTATCCCTAAAGCATTCTTGCTTTCAAATTTGGGTATATACAGATCTGTAGAAGTTTTTAAGCTTACTACCGCCTTTGACAATAATACTGGAATAATTTGTATAGCCAGCATAATAAAATTCTACCACCAAACCAAAGCTATAAACTATGATTCCCATCCATTAAGCTACTAAGCAAAGTTAATCTAGTTAAATATAGTGTAAAATCCAGGCTGCTCAGCTTATTCAAAATATTACTTTGTGAATATTCTTTACAACTCTTTTAAAACAGTTAAACTGTAGTATATTTTTATCAAGACTTTATGTTATATCACTTTGCTTGAATAATACTAAACTTACCTTGTAAATATAGCAGAATGATTTAATTACTTCTAATTATATATTTAATACTTAATTACATTGCAACAATCTTTTTTGGTAGTAAATATTTAGGAATAGGAATAATAGTTTAAGTAATATATAGCTTTTTATAGCTTGGTCCTCAAAAACAAAATTTTTGATATTGCTTATTTTTTCTTAGATGTGGAAATATAAAGTTACTATACTTTATTATTAATTATAGTGCAATAAAAATAGTAAATATATAATAAAAATTAACTACTAATATTTAAATAAACTATAGTGTATTTATACTATACTATTTAATATACTTATATAAGTTTAAACAATTTTATTAGATTAAAATTTTATTTTCTAAACTAGAATTTAATATTTCTATACTTATTATTTTTTAAAACTGTTAATAGTTTTTTAAGTTTAAGTAAACTATTAAATTATTATTGAATTAGTAGATAATAATTCTTTTTATATAAATAAAAACATAACCAGTTTATTAAAATATAAGTATAGTAAATTATATTTTAATATTTATAAATAATATTATAAATATATTTACTATTAATATTGTTTTCATTTATTTAATTATACTTATATTAACAATTAATTTTTTACTATAAGTTTTATAAATATAATATAAATAGTATAAATTAATTTATATTTTACTTTTATTAAGTTTTAAAAATGCTAGTTTTTTTACTTAATAATTATATAATTTAAATTATACTTTGATTTTATATTTTTATTTAATTAAATATATTTGTTATAATAAATATAAATATAATTTAGTAGTATAGTTAAATTTATAGCCTTTAATATTTTAATAGTTATTAAAAATTAACTATATTAATTAAATTAATTTATAGCTTAATTTATATTTAATTTTAATATTATACTAACTATTATAAATTTATAATAATTAGTATAATATATTTTAATAAAATAATTATAATTATATATTAATAGTATAAAAAAATATATCCATATAATAAAATAAGTTTTAAAAACTATAAAAATACTTCTTAATTAATAAATTATCTTATATATTATAATATTTAAAAATATTTAAATTTTAAATTATTTTAATAATATTAAATACTATTTTTTAGCTTTTTAGTTTAATAAAAATAATAAACTAACTGCTTTTTAAATATATTACTAATAGTATATTAATGGCAATATAAAAGTTATTAATAGTAATAACTTTATTAAAAGCTTTAGTTTTATTATAATAATAAAATAAACTAACTATAATTTATAATTAAATATTTATAAATTTTATTTAAAGTAATTAATAAATAAATAAGTTTTTTATTCAGTTTAATTTTAAACTTTATATATTTTTAGCATATTTATATATTTTTAGAAATTTTAAGTTAAAAAATTTTAAACAAAAACAAAATTTATTATACTAGCTAATTTTTTTTATAAACTAGTAAATATTAATATAGTAATATTAGTTTTATTAATTTCTAAGTTATAATTACTTATAAAAAAAGCTTTATATAAAACTTAAGTTATTTATTTATAAAAAAAGTATTGCTAAATTAATATTAAATATAATTAAAAGTTAAAATAAAATATAGAAATAAAATAAAAAATATTAATTATAATTTATAAAAATAAAATATATAAAATTTAAAAAGTTTAAAAATTATATATTAAAATTAAAAGTATTTATAAAAACTAAAACTTTACTATTTTATTAACAAGTTTTAAATTAATTACAATATATAGAATTTTATTTTACTTATTAAAATTTTTAATAAAAGAAAATATTTACTTATAAAATTATATTAAAAATTTTAAATATAATAATTAATATATAAGCTTTTAGATTAAAACTTTTAAAATAAAAAATATTTTTTTAATTTATACTAAAATAATTTAAATATTAAAAAAAATAGTTATTAAAGCTAATTTAAATAGCTAAAACATATTTAATAAGTAATAAAGATAATAATATTATTAATTATTTAAATAGTTTATTTTTAAATATTATTTAAGTATAAATACTTAAAAAATAGTAATATATATAAATAAGTTTTAATAAAAGCTATTAAATATTTATTTATATAAGATTATTTTTATATTTTTTTTAAATAAATTTATAAAATAATAAATATTTAAGTAAAAATATATATTTATATATATTTTATAATATTTTTCTACTTAAACTAATATTATTTAATTTTTAAAGTTTTATTTAATTTTATTAACTACTTTTGATTTTTATATATATTATTTATTATATATTATATTTTAAATATAATATATAATATAAGTAATTAGCTAATATATTTTTTGTAAAATCTATATAAATTATTATTTAACTTTTTTTATTATTTTAAAAATATTGAAAAAATTACTCTATTTTTAATTAATAGTTAAAAAATACTTTATATTATAAATACTTTTTAAATTAATTATTAAATTTAAATTATAAATTTTAATAAACTAAATTTTAAATAGTATATAAATTTTTAAGTTTTAAATAAGTTATTCTTATTAAAAATTTTATAACTTTTTCATATTTAATAAAATTAATATTATTTACTTAGTTTTATTTTTATATTAATTATTAATCTTCTAAAATTTAATAACTAGTATACTAACTTTATTAAAATCTTTATAAAAATAAACTTAAAAATATATTAGATTTAAAAAATATTAAAAATATTAAAAATATTTAGTACCTTTTATTTTTTTAAATCTTTTAACTTTAAGCTTTTAAAAGCTGCTAGAATTTTAATAAATTTAACTAAAGACTATTATATTTTATTTAAGTATAATTCCTTCTACTTTTTATAAGGTAGCTATTAATACTAACTTTATTTGATAAAAAAAGTTAATTCTAATTAGTATTTCAATAATAGTTAGACTAAGAACTTTAAACTTTAAAATTTTATTTTAAAGCCTATTTTAGTACAATTATTTTATAAATTTTGGAATTCTATAACTTTCAGTTTATAAAAGTAGTTTATTATCTAGTAAGTACTACTTAAAGGCTTAAATATTTCAATTTAAATCTTTGTTGTTTATTAAAGTATTTTGTATATTCAATTCTAATTTCTACAATATAACCTAGATTAGAAAGTAGGGTTTTCAAAACTTTATTTCAAAATAAAAACTAGTTTTACAATCAATATTATATAAAATTTAAGCCATGTGAAAATTAATATTTATTGAATATTGAATCTTAAATTATGAGTCAAAACTTATCTAGATTTAAATTACATTTAACACTTTTAAATAAATTTTAAAAACTCTCTAGTTTAAATAATACATAATTTAATAGCAGGTTAAGTGTATAGTACTCATAATCAGCTAGTTTTTGGGGCCAATCATATCCTCAGGACGGACATACTTATCAAAGTCTTCTTCATTAAGTACACCCAAAGCAATAGCTGCTTGCTTAAGGGTAGTACCTTCCTTGTGGGCCTTTTTAGCGGTCTTAGCAGCATCTGAAAAATAAAATTATTAGTATGAAATCGATGGTAAAGGTATTACTGTCATAACCAATATGGGGATTAAGAGCAGTGACTAACATTAAGGATTCGTTCATGATAGCCTTGATCTTATCCTCGTTGGCAGTGATTCCTACCACACAGTTCTTAGTGAAGGAGTTACTGGCATCGGCGATAAGGCGAATAGAGCGCAATACGTTAGCAGCCATAACTGGTTTGAATACGTTCAATTCGAAGTGACCAGTAGCACCACCTACAGTAACAGCAACATGATTGCCCATAACTTGAGCACAGACCATAGTCATAGCTTCACACTGAGTAGGATTTACTTTACCGGGCATGATAGAGGAACCAGGTTCGTTTTCAGGTAAACTGAGTTCACCTAAACCACATCTAGGCCCAGAGCCTAAGAAACGGATATCATTGGCAATCTTCATCAAGGAAGCAGAGATAGTGTTCAAAGCACCACTAGCTTCGACTAAAGAATCATGAGCGGCTAAAGCTTCAAATTTATTAGGGGCAGTCTTGAAGGGAAGTTTGGTGAAACTGGCAATAGCTTCAGCAATCTTAACATCAAATCCAGCTCTGGTATTTAAACCCTAAGCATAATAACGTAAATTATGTAATTCAAATAAGGCTATATAAACTTACAGTTCCTACAGCAGTACCACCTTGTGCCAAATTATAAAGACGAGGTAAAACAGCTTCAACACGTTGAATAGAGTATTCCAATTGAGTAGTGTATCCAGAAAATTCCTGTCCTAAAGTGAGTGGGGTAGCATCCTGTAAATGAGTACGACCAATTTTAATGATATGACCGAATTTCTTAGTACAGTTAGCTAATTCGGAATGCAGAAGCTTAAGAGCAGGAAGCAATCTCTGGTGGATTTCGGTTACAATAGCAACGTGCATGGCGGTAGGGAAACTAATTTAAATTAATATAAATACATAAAATATATTTACGTGTCGTTAGAAGATTGACTCATGTTGACGTGATCATTAGGGTGAACAGGAGATTTGCTACCTAATTCACCACCAAGAATTTCAATAGCGCGGTTAGAGATAACCTATATAATTTAATATAATATAAATGTAATATTTTACCTCGTTAGCATTCATGTTGGATTGTGTACCAGAACCTGTTTGGAAAACTACAAGTGGGAAGTGAGTATCTAATTTTCCTTCAATAACCTTTAAAAATTGTTTAACTTAATTCTAAAATTTAATTACTTCATCAGCAGCTTTAATGATAGCTTCACCAACTTTCTTATCAAGGCCATAAGTTAAGTTAACTGTAGCAGCAGCTTTCTTTACTACACCAAAAGCACGTACGATGGGTTCAGGCATACGCTCAGTTGGGCCACCGATATCAAAGTTCATTAAAGAACTAAAGATCATTTAGAAATCAATTTTATAAAATGCTACCGTTGAGTTTGAGCACCCCAGTAACGATCGGAAGGAACTTGGAGATCACCGAAGGTGTCTTTTTCAGTACGATATTTTTCCTAATTAAAAATACGTTATAATTTTAATAAAATATTAAAAAGATATAATTTTATAGATAAATTATAATTTACCATCAATCTAGTAGCTGTGAATAAAGATCGTGAATTATTTAATAGTTTTAACTAGTACAAAAATTTAATTAGTAAGGATTGAAAAGAGGCTACATATTTAAAAAATAACAATGTAGACATCTTTTACTACGCTTGTAAAACGATAAACTTATATAAAATTAACATAGATATATGTGATATATACTTACTTTTGATGCAGAAGGTGCGATAGCTTGTTTAATAATTGGCAACATTTTGAGTAAGTTAGAGGTAAAAGGTGAAAATTGATATTTCGTTATCTGATAATTTTAAAATTTTTAAAAATAACGTCACTTCATCCAATAAGTTTCAATCAACAGTAAATAGAGCTGACTTTTACTAAAGCTTAAACGTTATTAAGTAGCCAATGAGCGTTTAAAATAAAATTTTAATATCCAACGAGAATTGATGTTTTTACTCATTCATTCGATAAGAAAGCTAGAAATTTTATCTTAATATATTTCTTGAGAGTAGTAGTTGATAAATACTTTAATTTTTAATAATTCAGAAGGTTTAAAAATAGAATGCGACTAACTTTCCAGTTTTATTTATGTTTAACTGACAAAATTGGAGTAAACTTAATATCTAATTTTACTTTAATTTATTGAAATGGCTATTTATTTTTGATTTTAAACTTTCACTATTGTAGATGCTGATTTATAGAAACGCGGAGAAATAACATTTATAGTAAGTTTAGAACTTAAAATTATTTAAAAATGGTAAGATAAATCTAAAAGCTTTATTCTACTGGCCCTATTTGCATCGATTTTCGATTTTTAGAACTTTGTTACGAAACTATCAGTATATAACCCGAAATTTTTAACAGCAAGGACTTTAAATAAAAAAATATTCGTACAAAAGAATTAAAACCTAATTTTACCAAATTTGAATATTCAAGATCAAAAAACTTATGAGTTGGTAAAGTTTCAGAAGAAGGGATTTCATAAAATATGAAACTTTTAAACAAACATAACAAAAAAGGGTTTGATTAGGAGAGTCGAGCCGCCTTTATTGACTAACGATAGCGACCTAAGATATGAAATTAACGAAAAATGTATCAATTCTACTTCTTTTTAATGTTGTTTTGTGTGATTCTGAATATATAAAGAATATTACAGCAATATTTCAAGGTGGTTGTGCTGTAATTAAGAAGGGACTGTACCAGTTAGGTGGTAAAACAAATCATGAAGATAATCGACCAAATGAATTCGTATACAGCCTTGATCTTGGACAACCATTTGAGATTTTCGAAGGGCAGGCACCCTGGAAGATAGTAGGTGGAGGTATGGGATTTCAAGGTGCAATAAATCCTGCTGTAATATCTGAAAGTATTAATTCAACACGCATCTTCATGTTAGGTGGGGAAGGCACTTTGCTTGAAAAATCTTTTTTCAAGATATTCGATACAGAGACTAACTCTTGGTATGATAACAAAGACGCTGGAGTTAATTTACAGAAAGCAATCAATGCCTCTATATATCTAGTTAAAGATCAAAAAACGAATTCAACCAAAAAAATCCAACTTAATGATTTATTAAAGGATTCCCCTTCTTTCCTATCTCTTTCAGTTAATAATTACGAAGATAGTATTGTTATGTACGGTGGATTGAAAATACCTAATGACCCAATAGATAACAATGATAAGTTTGCTACATTTGTGTTTTACTACGCAATTAAAAATTCCACTTGGGAATTGATTCAAACTAAACTACCGCCATCGTTCGGACATAACTCACATATATTTAATGATAAACTTTTTTTTCTAGGAGGTCTCAAGAAACCAAAAGGTGAGAATTTTAGGATGAATGAAATTCGAACTTTCAATTTGAAAACGTTCGAAGAATCATTTATAACTACTACGGGCGAATTTCCGCCTCCTACTTTAAAGTTTCTCAGTGCAAAGTACAAAAACTATATATTTACGGCTACTATAAAACCACCTATAAGCTCCATATATAGGCTCGATCTTGATACGATGATTTGGGATCGGATCGACGTAGGTTTACTTAATATAATGGGTGAAATAACCTGCCTTAATTTTTACAACCATTTTCTAATTGTAACTTCAGCTACCAGAATCATCAACACTTACGTTATCGACACTCTCAGTAACACAGTCGTGAAGAAGTTAATGCTAGATAATGGTTATCTAAAAGGAGACAATACCTTGATTATAGTTCTATCATTAGTAGGATTCGCAATAATAGCAGGCCTTTTCGCTATTTACTGGTATAAACGTAGAAAGAGGAAAGAATTAAGGGAACCAGACTTTTCGTTCAACTTTCCTGAGCTACTTAGGATGGAGTTGCAGTGGAATGACATCATTTCGAACATTATGGTGGCCAACATCGACCCAAACAGTAAGCAAAAATACTTCACTTTGGACTCAAGCGAAAGTCTATACAACTACGAAATTGATATGGATGATACCAACCTGCCTAAACCTAAAATGGACCAAGCGATACTATTAAAACCAAGCACCACTTATGAATCCAGAAATACCCTTAACTTGCGCAGAGGAAAAGAAAACCATACTATAACTTCTAACGATGACACACTTTTCCAGAGAACCACTTTATTAGATGGGAACGATCTTTACTTCCAGAAAAAGTAGGTTTGAAATTTGTCAACTTATAGCAACCTAATTATTAGTTCGTTTTTTATATTGATTTGTTATTTCGTACTTTTCACTTCTTGTTAATGTAATCTTATAATCCAGTGTAAATAAATTTATATTTTCACTAATAAAATTTAGGACAACTTAATAACTTGGGTGATGCTATGTTTAATTTTTAATTGTTTACTTTAATGCTTTCAATGTACCTAATTGGTGGTTTTAGTTACTGTTGAATGTAAAATAATCTAAAAAGCCTTATTCCAGTTAGCATATCTCTAAATTTGGTTGGATTATTAGGATATATTGATTATTAGTAGGTACACTAATAGAGATATTGATAAACTGATTTAATAAACTATCTATTAAACAAAATTTAGAAAATAAAAAGGTGATATAAATAAACCATTATATTATCTTCATATATGAAAATGTATCTTTTAAAAGATTAATTTTATTATTTGCAATATATTTTATTAGAACTCTAAAACCTTGATTCCTAATTACTTAAAAATTAGTTGTAAATTACTTCTTAAAATACTGATAATTTAAAAGTATTAGCTAAATATAATTGTACTTTAAATAAATAAAAGAATATGCTATAATTCCAAATAGATTTGTAGTAAATTAAATCTTAAAAAGTTTATAGCCTTTTTATTAGCTGTATATATATATATATAAAGTTATAGCATTTTAACAAGTATTTTTATATATTATTAAACAGAAAATTTACTTAATAAGTTAATTTGGTTTAAAATCAAACTATAGTAGCTATTCTTTTTCTTTATTATAGTATATATATTTATTTAATTATTGGTATTAAGATATTTTAAAGTAGATGTTTAGCAACAATTTATTTTAAAGATATTAAACTAAAGTATATTAAATTTAGTAATAATATTAAACTTTTTGAAAAGATTTTTTTTTACTAGTTAAAAAATAAGGTAAAATATTTTACTTATTTCTATAGCTATAATAATTTTTTTTTACTAAATAAAGACTAAAAACTATTTATATACTATAAATATTATTTATAAGTATTTAACTTAAAATAATTAACTTATTATACTTCAATAGCAGATAAACTTTACTATTATTTAATTTATTTTTATAACTTTTAGGCTTTATTAAAAAATTTCAACAAAGTGCTAAAAATTTTTAAAAAATATTAAGTTTTTACTAAATAAAATAATAGCTACTTTTAGAAGTAGCTGATTTTAATTTTAAAAATCAAATATAAAAATTAAATTAATAAAATTAGCTAAAAATAAATAAATAACATTATTTTTTATATATTGAAAAATTAATAGCTATTAGTGCATTTACTAAAATTTTTTTAAAATTATTATTTTTAAAAGTATATAAACTTTAAAAAAGTATAGTATTTTATATATATATATTATTAAGTAATATTTTTACCTTTTAAAATTTATTTTTTAAATTATAATTAGCTAATTTTTTATTTATATTATTAAAAAAATATTACATAATTTTAGTAAATCTTTTTTTAGCAAATTATATATATTATATATATCTTTAAACAAAGTATAAAAAAGCTTAAATAATTTCAAATAGGTTAAAATTTAAGCTAAATATAATTTTTTACTATATAAAAAATAAAAACATAGCTTTTATATTAGTTAAAAAGCTTAATATTAATATTTTACATATTTAATATATAAAGTAATATTATTATTTTTAGTTATTATAATAGTAAAAAAAGTAGTATAAAAGCTATACTTCTATATTTTACTATTATATAATAAAATTATTTTCTAATACTACTACTACTAAAATAATAATATTAAAATTATCTTTTATATATATTAAGTACAATTTTATATATATAAAAAGTATTTTTTATACTAATAAAACTATATTTTAATAGTTAAATTTATTACTACTAAATTTATATAAGCTATAATTTTAATTAAACTAATATATATAATTTTTATTTTTATAATATAGATATAAAAATGCTATACTTATTAAATTTACATTTACTTATAAAATATTGCTATATAAATTTAAATAATTAGTATATTTTTAGTTTTAAAACTTTATATTAATTCTATACTATTTATTTATTATTATTATTTTAATAATATACTATAGTTAATAAACTTTACTATTAACTTTTAAAAGGCTTAAAATTTACTTAATTTTATTTATACTTAAAAATTTATAAAAAAATAGAAGAATAACTTTATAGCTTTACTTTATATGATAAAATAAGCTATAGTATTATATATTATAAAGTTGTATACTTTTTTAAAATATATAGTACTATGAAGAAAATGATTTTAAGTATCTAAAATTATATAAAAATAAGATTTACTTTACTATATAAAGTAAGTTAAGCTAATATTTTAGCTATTTTAAAATTTAAAATAGTATATTAAAATTTTATAATCTATTTAAACTAACTGCAAATATATCTACAAAATAGATATATTAGAAGCTTTTGCATATATATATAGTATATATACTTTTTATATTTATTTGTTTTTAAACTGTTTTACTTATTAAATATAATATAAGCTGCTTTTTTTAATTTTTTTAGCATATAAATATATTGCTAATTTATTAATATTTTATTAAAAATTTAATATGTATTTATAATATTATCATAGTAATATACTCTGGAAAATTATAGATAATAGCTAGAAAATATATAAATTTAATAGTAATATATACAATTATATAATTAGTTAATTAACTGCTAAAAGACTAAGTATATATTACAAAAGTAGTTAATTATCTAATTTTTTATACATTACTTTATTTACTTACACTTCAAAATTTATCATTAAACTCATCTTATTTAATTCTATTATATTTTTTGAATGAGTCTTTCACATAATTCTACAGATATATCTAAACTGATAGATTTACCTAACTGTTATATTTATCTAATAGTAATGCTTTAATAAAAATAGTATATCTATAAACTAGATCTTCCCATTATCTTTAAAATTATCTTCCTTTATAAACTAATTGATAATATAAAAATAGGATAGTATAAGTTTAAATCTAATTTACTAGTGATATGTATTTGGACTGCTTCTTATAAATTTTATTCAAATGTTTACATTTCTGCTTTTGTATTCAACTACGGAGATTTTTTAAAATTCGTCATCAATTTTAATTTGTGCGAAGATATCACTCCAAGTTATGATCATTGGACGGATTTCTTTAGTTTAAATGATTCAATCACAAACATTTGTATAAAAGTTACAGAGATAAAGATCTTTTTACGATTATCAACTTGAGTCTAAATTTTGACAAGAGTACCTAAACAACTTCAGTAACATTACTAAATTGAGATATGGATATACAAAAGAAACAGAAGTTGAGTAACGGGAAAAACCCATTTAAAAACTTTGTAAAGAAGGAAGAAGAAAAAGACCAATCCGGAAAAGTAAATTTTAATTCGGATGGTACTGGTATAAAAACAGAAGATCCTGTACGTGTCCCATTACCAAAACATATAGGTTTAGATTTTGAAGCTAGTGAAGATGAAAACCCAATTTCAAAGTTAAATCTCAACTTTTTACAGCAGAAATTTCCATTTTACCGCAGTAGATGTGAAGCACTTAGGAACAACTTGATGAGGCAAACAACTGAAGCTTGGGGTAATACATTTTAGTTTTACGATTGATTATTAACTTTGGAATTGTTTAATATAGGTGATTTTATATTAGGACCACCGGTTGTAGAGTTGAACGAAGGTATTCGAGCTCATTTGATCGGTAACATTAGAGCTGAGTTGACTTACAAACCAAATATCATCGTAGAAACCAAAACGAATGTAAATTTATATAATAAGCTTGCAATTAATTTTTATATGTAGTTTGATATTTCTAAACCACCTCGAGTAGAAAAATATTTTGGTGATAGCGACAAATACTATATTTCCGATCCGTTCGGTAGCATACTGTTGACTGGTGAACTTTTAAAAGAATTTGTATTCTTCACAGGTACTTTATATTTTTATTCATTTAGTAATATATGACTTAGGAGTTGTTGTGGGTGTTAGAGGTACTATTAAATCAGGTGCTTTAGAAGTGGATAGTGTCGTTTTGCCTAAGATCAACCCCTATAAACCTTTGACGGTCAAGCCAGGTAGCGAACAAACTATATTATTTTCTAAACAATACAGATGTTTCATCTAAATACATTGCTTTCGTTTCCGGACTAAAATTTAACGAACCGAATCCCAAAGTTGATGTTCTAAAAGAATTTTTGATGAGTAATTTAGCTAGGTCGAAAGTAACTATATACGAAATTTTTTGTTGAATGTATATATAGGTCGATGGAATAAATATTGTTAAATTGATAGTGGCGGGCGGTTCTTTAGATTACAAAATGAGTGATGCCGACAAAGAAGGTGATAACTGGAATAAGTATAGAAAGGTAATAATACTGATTAAATTTGTTACTCACCAAACATTCAGAAAATTCGAAAGGTCGATAGCTTTTTAAGCGAGTTAGGTTTTTGTACAAAAGTAGCTATCCTACCTGGTGACCTTGACCCGGCCGACCTGGTACCATCCAAGCAATTCCACCCGATTATGTTCCGAAAAGCTAGACAAGTAAAAGGTGTTACCCTTCCTTGTAGTCCTTACGCTTCCTCGGTAGAAAATCTGACGTATTTTTTTACTATAAATATACTATTAAAACTTTACAGTATGGTGGGAGATACCGGTAGTATTGTCAATGACATGTGTAAGTACGGTGAAATTGGACCGATTGATGCCCTAAAATGGATGGTACGTTATAACTTGTTGGCACCTAACCTTTATGATACGGTATCCTGCCAGCCTATGGAGGAAGACCCGTACATTATGCAACAGTTGCCGCATCTTATTTTCACTGCGAACTGCTCTAAGTTCGAGACGGAGTTGGCTGACAGTAAGACACTATTTTTTAAAATTTTATAATTATATTTCGTAGTTAACGGTCAGAAAGTACGTTTATTAGCCATCCCTAAATACCATGAACAACCTAAGTTGGTACTTGTCGATGTACATACTTTGGAGTGTGAGACGATCACTTTTTGAACACAGTAATTTATAACACATTCGAAGCTTTCGGTTAAACTTTAATATAACGATGCTTAAAATACCATTAAAAATTAACTTATAGCGATATTTATAAATAGTTTGAGTTTATATATACTGGTATTTTTATAAATTAAGTAGCGCTTTCGAAATGGTATTGGATTTTATTGACAATCAAATAGAAAACAATTTGGTTTTTTCAGTTAGGTTTTTTAAAGAGCTGCAAATGGAACCTTGATTAAATTTGTCATTTTTCTTAAAGGTTTTGTTCTTAGGTTCACCGGTTCTCTTAATAGTAATAGTAAGCTTTGAGTCCTTGATTTTTTTCTTAGATCTTTTAAGTAAAAATTTTGGTTTGATATCCAACTTAACTACTTTGGCAGGCTCGACTAGTAAGTTAAGCTCCTCAACTATGTTTTTAACCGTGAATTCCATCTTAATACCTTTGGATATATTGAGAGTAGATACGAGAGCGGGCTTGGATTTGTACTCCTCCATTTTATTAGCTTCAGGGGCCTTAAAAGTAGGTCAGAAATCTAGAGTAACTAGCGTAGCCTTCTCCGGTTTAGAAGCTGACTCGGCTTGGCCAATAATATCTTCCTTCTTCTCAACTTTATTTTTGAGAAATAACTTTGCGCTAAGCTTATCATTTTCTTCTTTATCATCGGAGCAAATGATTTTTTAAAATTTACTAACGATGTAGGAGTGTTCGAAGCCATAATCATCACAAAATCTGCTAGTATTCTCCTCGTTCTTTATTTTTTCAACATGAACTGGAGTAAGTATTAAAAATATTCTAAATTTAGCTTAGAAATAAATTTTACACAGCTGCTTTTTCCTCAAAAGAAACATTGATTTTTATTACTTTATCTTTAGGCTCATCAGAATTCAGAGTCATTTCTTTTTAGCCTCTATTTAACGTCAGATAAAATAAAAATGAATACTATAATAGAGACGGGCTTCTTATCGGTACTCGAATTACCAAAATATATCACTTTTGTCTAAAACTATTAGAATTATAAGAAAACCTCGCATTGTACACTGTTGAAACCTTAGCTTATTTTGATTTCGTCACTTCTTACCTTTACTTTTTTAACCACTTACTCAATAACTTCTTTAACTTTTATTTATTCACTTGATAGCTTGATCTTTTTTGATTTTCAATCTTAGCCTTTTCTTTATTTGTTCTTTCTGATAATTAAAATGATATTATTTAAAATTTGCTTTTATGCTCAGCCTACTAATTTCTTGCTTGGTAAATTCTAAATCTTCTCACTTCGGAATCCTTTTATTTTGAATATTATATTTTTAACATTAATATAAACATCTTTTATATAGTTTTATTCTCATCTAAATTAAAATCATTATTTAAATCTTTACTAGGTTTTGTGCAAAATAATAGTATATTAAATCTATAATAAAAGTATAGATTGAAATAGTTTGCATTTTTGAATACTCTTAACAAAATCATGAATATCCCTTGTCTGTTTTTCAATAGATTCAGTTGGACCAGCAACTCGCTAAAATTTATTCTATTTGCTCTATATTTAACCTCATCTTTAATATATCCTTTAATCACGAAAATTGCTCGTATCTCTTTTATATTAGATATTTTTCCATTTTCAATGCATTCATTAAACTAGCAATAAGTACATCTTTAGAGTTCTTAAATTTTGACTAAATACTTTAAAATATCTAATACACAATTAAATTTATAAAATGAGCTCATTGATAGTAACCTAAATATTAATAAAGCTAACAGCTAAAATTACCAATATTTGTTTCTCTAATTTTATCTGATTTACTAAATTAAAATATACTAAATAGTTTATTGTTTTCATCTTACTAAGTGAAAGATGAGTTTGCTTACATTTTGTAATTTACAAAAAATAATTTTTAGATTTTGTTAACTTAAATAAAAACTACACAATAGAAATACCATCTAACGCAAGTATTAAAGCTTGTTTTCAAAACCAATACACCCAATAATTTATTAGTAATTGTAGCTCCAATTACTTTTATTGAGTAGATTTTGTAATAAGCGTTTCTTTTACATATTTTATTGAATAATTCTATCATCAATGCTAAAAGTTGGAAGGATGTAGAATTTTAGCTTTTCGAAAGATAAATGAGTGTTTCAAGCAGTCAAGAAGACAAATTTTTAAAGCTATTTACCATTATCAAATATTAAATATAATACTAAAAGAAAGATAGAAGTGGGCTAACGAACTTAGTAAAGAATTTGAGTATAGTAGACACGCCTTCGGGGAATATCCAACTCTATGTTGAAAAACCAAACCCAACTATGTATCAAATATTTTAAATAGCAAGAGTAAATAGTTGCAATTTATTTTGTCATTTAATTTTAAGAAGGTTCTCAATCTATAGTATATGATGAGCTTGTTTTTTCGATTGTAATTTTTGTTCATTTGCTTTAGTTATTTTTTTAGATTTCAAAGATATGGAAAATGGTTTTTTCTATGACAGGCATGTATTATTATTTGAGGGTAAAATTGAATTATCGAATAGGGAATTATCTAAGTATTATTTTAAAAATATGTTATTATAAATAAAATGCTTTTAAGAACTGTTTTTAAGTATTCAAACAAAAAAATATATCAACTTTTACTTAAATAAATCTTAATATTATTTAGTAAAATAGTATATTTGTAATTAAAACATACATTCAATTTATTAATATTCCAACTTATCTCAACAACAAATATATAAGAAAAGCTACGGACACTACAATTAAGATATCCACTACAAAGGTTGAGCGATTAGGTGCTCTTTCAACGGTGATATTGTTACTGTTAGCCGGGGTTATATTTGTATGAGATATTACAGGAG
Organism: Capillidium rhysosporum; assembly: GCA_037055185.1. Taxonomy (NCBI): domain Eukaryota; kingdom Fungi; phylum Entomophthoromycota; class Entomophthoromycetes; order Entomophthorales; family Capillidiaceae; genus Capillidium; species Capillidium rhysosporum. The sequence goes on along the minus strand of JAWQFY010000173.1, from coordinate 21,465 downwards.
GAATAATTGGATCTGTCACAATAGGGACTTTATCTAATTTCTCAGCTTCATTTTCTCTAATTTCGGAAGTGGATTGTGAGGGATTTTGATTGCTAGAACATGGCTCGGTATCGTTTTTATCCTTCGAATCTTCCTTTTCGTTAGATTTTGCTTTGAAATCGACCAAAGATAAAAACTCTTGGTCCGCGTCACTATTTTTTGTACCAGATTCAGAATAACTAAGTTCTAAATCAGATAACTTTACATTACAAGTTGGGCATGTCCACTTTAGTGATCTTAATTATAAAAATTAGAAACAATAATAAGTAACTAACATTACTTTTTGGCTATTACTTTACGGCTTTCATCAGGGCTATCTATTCCACCTATTGAACCATTTGCTGGTGTTGGAAAAACAGAAATAAGTGCAATTAAAACAGTAGTTACTTTTAAAGTTAGTATATTATTTTAACTATATATTACTGCTCCATGAAGGTTGCCAGAATTCGGGATGGTAACCAGTGATTGTCAGACAAATCTTTGTATCAAGTTGAAAACGACCATTGGGCTAAAAGAAAGTAAATTAGCTTATTTAAAAAAAGGCATTTACAGTCATTAATATTATACTTGGCGGTTTAAGAGGATATTCAGGTGGAAGTAAAATTCTTCCATGATATCTTGATTAAATAAATTAATACTAAGTAATTAGCTATAATTTACCGTCCATTTTCAAATGGGGTTTCCTGTGGACCTAAAATAGTAAAATGCCAATCAAATAAATCTCCTTCACAAGGTTCAACAACAAAATTCGGATGACTAGAACTATCTTTGGATATATCCTTCCATTCTTTCATCAACCGTCTTATAGCTATTAAGATAATTTTTAATTTTGAAAATTAGTTTAAATTACCAGGGCTTCTAGTATTGTAACTCATCCAATTTATAACTATTGTTAAATTAAATTAATTCTTAATGTTCAAATTGCTATAAATAAATCGATATATCGTTTAGCGCTTGTTGAAAACTGCTTAAAATTTAAATTTCGTTAACTATCTAAACAAAAGTATTTAGGCTTTTTGAAGCTTAAATGTTTTTAAATTGGAGTATGTGGACTTTTAAAATGGGGTCTACTTTTCATTTTCTTATTTGATGCTTATGTGACTGTTTAAGGACGTGTGTACAAACTATAGGCTATTACGGACTACCTGCATATTTTTTTATTTCATGGAAGATCATCTGCATATTGACAGCATATTTTTGATATCCAACTCTTTCTATTATCTTTGGTCCAAACGCGGCTTAAAAGTTCTAATTCGTTTCATATATTTTCGAAATTTAAACTTTAAAACTTTTATGCGAGCTTCAAACATATTGGTGTTTATTCAAAAAAATGGATGCCATTTTCAGCAAAAAATATAAACTGCATATATGGAAAAAACAATTAAATCTAACACTTAATGTTAAAATTGGCCAAAAATATTTCAAAACAATTTTAATAAAACAAATCACCAATTTAAAGTTCATTAATTTAAATTTAAAATTTTTCTTATTTCTAACCTTCAAACATTACTAAATTACTTTAAGTTTAAAATGAGAGCTTTGAAGTATTATTTAGTACAAAAAGTTAAATTCAGCCTAATTGGGCTAAAATTGAAAGGAAGGTAATGTGAACTTCCAAAACTCACTAAGTATTTTAGCTAAAAAATAGCAATTTAAGAAATAAAATTTAAAAAAAACTAGCAATTTCAATTATTTTTTCCTATTTGTATGAAAATTAAATTTGATTTAAGGATAACCTCAAATTATGACCCAAAAAACTACTAAATTTAAAGTTTATTTGACATTTTATACTTTCTGAAAGACTTTAAAGTAACAGGAAAAAGTATTTCTAAAATTTTTGCCAATTGAATTGGCATTCTAAAATTAACTAGAATAAATTACAAATATTAAAATGCTAAATCTCTCCCATAAAGAACCTTAAAAGTAACAATTGAAAACATCAATTCAAAAACCTATAAATTTGTTGAGGAAGCTGTAGAGTCAAATTTGATATCGACCAACATTAACTGTACGAATAAATTTCTAAATTTCAACTATGAAAAGCCCGTCTATTTTTGTTATTATAACAGGAGTAACACTACTTTTAATTTTAATTGATTTCTTTTATTTTTCAACTAAATTCAACTGTTCGATACCTCAACTCATCTACCCTTTAGTTTCCCTGGGTACACAATTTACCTTAGACATTTTTTACAACATTTACTACATCAGTAGCTTTCCATTATTATTGACCATATATTTAATTAAAGATTTATTTTATAACACTGAGAATTTAAGAGTATTAAACGAACATTTCATGTATATCGAGTATTTCCATTATCCACATATCACCGAATTTATTTTTAAAAGATTTTCTTTCCCTACAGAGAGCCAAATATTTTATAGCCCTTACCAAGATTCGAGCGAAGTTTTGAATATTTTCACTAAAGATCTAACAGATGAACAGTTTTTTCCGGATTTAGCCTACATTAAAGAAGTAGTAGGAGAATTGAATAAGCTTGTCATCTTATCAAGCTACTATAAAGCTGCTAAACGGAATATGATTCTATCTGTGGATTCTGAAGGTAATCTAAAGTATCAAATCAATTATGGGCACTATGGAGAAGCGACAGCTAAGAAGTTGCTGAAAGCCATGCCAGAAGCTGAATTTTCAAGTCAAGATTTCACCAGCTATCCTAATCATCTTTCTGTTTCTGGTAAATTTTATTTTAGTACAACTTTTAATATACGTTTTAGAATTATCAATTTCTTCCAATTTTAAAGAATTTAAGTATCTATACGATTTTAGTTTAATACAACAAAAACCAACGAACAATGGTATAGGAACGCGTCACTATTTACCAAAGACTCTCTTAAAGCTTACCTCTGGTAAAGATCGAATGAATTCGGAGAAATTAACATCTATCTTTTCGGATATATTTGTTGCTTCTTCCAATGCAGAATTTACTTACTTTTTGCACAACACTGAAATATTCCCTGAAGTTTTCGTCATATCTTCTCCCGAACACGACTTTTTAAGGATATCCTATAACCCTCCATCCTTTGTGGAAATTGTAGGCTTGATTGATCAAGAAGAGTTTGTTTTCTACTCTGGTAGCTATATCGATGAAAGTGATGGGTTCGAATATCATACTAATAAGACTAACTTCAAAGGTAAATACCCACTAGTAGGTACTATAAAAGTTAAGTTCCGTACTTCAAATCATAAGGAGCAATTTATGGCCTTTGGTGGTATGAAAATTTATACCAGGGCTTTTACTTCAAATGGGTACTAATAGTTATGTTTAAAATATATTTGCTTTTGATTTTTAAATACTATAACGGTACTTATGCTTCATTTATTTATTTTAAATAACAGTATTTATGCTAACTTTACATTTTAATCTTTCACTTGTAATAAACGATGTACGGTAACATCCAATATAAAGTTTTATCAAAACATTTCATAATATTGTAAATACTACTGTATTCTGGTCGTGGAGTTATCCTAACAAGTTGTACAACCTCAATAAATGGTATAATTCTGAGAATAATTGAAGGACAATTGGATAATTTGTTGGGTACAAAATCTTAAAACAATGGTATAATATAAAACTACATATCATATCTTTTAATTAAAAGTTTGATCTAAGAGCTATGATTGAAAGTTCCAACTATTTCAAGTACATTTACTAAAGTATTTATACGTAAAAATAATATAAATTTTGATAAAGATAATACAAAAAGTCATTAAAGCATATTAATAATATAAATTGAAATTGTAAAATACATTAGCTAAAATAGCAATTGATAGATTGTAAAACGGTTGTCTAAGTTTTGGAGTTAATGTTTATTAATTTCAGATATTACATGTAAACCACTCATTGCAGTATCTGTAAAGGTAAAAAGTGGTGTTTACTGAGAAACTTGGATACAAAGATAGTTTACACTATTTTTAGTAGAAAGAAAGATTAAGGGTTTAAAATAAAAAATCCTTAATAAACCATATATTGTTTTACTTTTATATTATTTCTATATAATTAGACCATATTTTACCAAAAAGGATTGGTCATATTTATTCTAGTTTAAATTTTATTTATAGTATATTATGTTATTTAGTGCTTTATTTAAGAATAAAAAGAATTATTTTATATATATAATGATTATCAAACTTATAGTTAGCTTTGTAAGTTTAGTAGTATATTTTCAATAATAGTAATAATAAGTTATATTAATTTTAATAGTCTACTGAATTTTACTAATTATTTAAATATTGCCACTAATAATAATAACCAAAAAATAATAATGTTATTATCATTCATAAATAGCTACTTAGATTAGTATTATATTTAAATCAAGAGTAAAATAAGCTAAATTAATGTAAATATCTTTTAAAGTATATTAGTTTTTTGCTTATAGTAAATTTTACTAAATTTTATTTATATTTTTTAAATAATAATATTATTTTTAAAAGTAAATAAGCTATTATAAGGCTTACTTTTTCTAAATATATATTTTTAAAACTTTAATTATTTAAATAATATATATATTTAATTTTTTAATTAAAAAGTACTTTATTAAATATATTATACTATAGATTTTTAAGCTTTAAAATTTATTTATTTATAACTTTATTAAATAAACTTAATTTTTTTTAACTTATATTAGCTATTTATAAGACTTTTTAACTTAGCTTTGCTAATATTTTACAATATAATTATAATAAAAAATTTTAAATTATTAGTATTTTTAAGAAAACTATAACTTTTATATATATATATTATTAAGTATAATATATACTCTATACTATAAATTAGATTTTTTAATAAAATTAAAGTTTAAATAAAGTAAAAATTAAAAAATATATTTTTTATTAGTTTAGTATATTAATTATAATATAATTTTTAATAAGCTAAGCAGTATAAAAAAATAAAAATTTATATTATAATAAATTAATAATTATATATTTTTTATTAGCTAATTTTTTAAAAAATAATTATATATATATGTATATTAGTATTAAAATTATTATTATTTAATATTAAGTATAAATAAGTATATATATTTAATAACTTTTAAATAACTAAAAATATACTCTTTTTTAAATTTTAAAGCTACTAAACTTAAATAAATATAAAAAGCTATATAGTTAAATACTTATAATTATAAGTTATATATATTTACTTTTAATTAGGTTAATATATAAAATATATCTACTATTTACTAATGGTATTTTAATAAAAAAGTATATTTATTAAAATTATATATTTATATTAATAGATTTAAATAATGTTATTTAATTTAGTTTTTTATATATTTTTAAATATATAGATAAAATATATATTTTTTTTATATAAGCTTAAAAAACTTTTTATTTTTATTATTTTTATCTAACTATAATGAATAAAAATCTATAATAAAATAGATATACAATTATATTTAAACATATATATATAAAATAAAGTTAAATATTTTTTTTATTAAATTTAGTTTAATAATAAATAATTTATTTATATTTAAAAAGTATTTATATTAAACTCTCTTTTTATAGTATATTAAGTTAATATAAACTTTTTATTATTTTAAAATCTAAAATAATATTTATAAGTTTTAGACTTTTAATAAACTTACTATAAAAGTAAATATTATATAAACTTAATTTATTATTATAATTATAAAGATAAAATAAAATAAAATATATAAAGTTTTAATTATAATAGTAACTATATAACAGTACTATATTATAGTATTATTTTTAATAGATATTAAAGTATAATAATTTTTACTTTATTATTATTAAATTATCAAAATTTAATATAATAAATTTATATAAGTTTATATTATTAGTATATATTTTTATATTTTTTAAAAATAAGTTAATATTAATTTTTTTTTAAAATTTAATTTACTACTTTATAATAGTATATTTTTAATTATAAAATATTTTTTTTATTTAAAAAATATATAAACTAAAATATACTTATTATAAAATATTAGTTTTAAGTAAAATTGTTTAATATTACTATAAGTTTATAATATTAAGTTAAAAATAGTAATAGTTATTTATTATACTAATAAAAAATTTAGTTTAAGTAGAAAAAATATTTATATAATTAATTAAACTTAAATATAACTATTTATATTAAGTAAATATAGTATTTTTATAATATAAAAATAGAAAATAAGATAAATAATCTATAACTTTAAAAAAAAGTTTTGATATTTTAATTTAGTTTAGCTATATTAAGTAATTTAAAAAAAATCTTTTAAATAAAATTAGGCTTTTATATTTTAATATATTTACTCTTTTTCTTTTTTATTATTTTCTACAATTAGTAAAATATTGTAAGCAAAATTAAATTAAACTATTTTTACTTTTAGTTAATAAAATATAAAATCTAAGTTTTTAGCTTATAAATAAAATAATTTTTTAACTTCAAGTTTTTTGATATTTAAAAAATTAAATTATAAAAAACTTTATTATTATTTTATAATTAGAGTTTATAATAAAAAATAAAAAATATTATAAATAAAATTGATAAAATTAGTAAATATATTTAGCTAAACCATTATATTTAATATATTAAACTTTTATTTTTTATTTATATTAAGCAAATAATAATTAAATTTACTAATTTTTAATATTATAAAGCCTTTTATTTTTTTCTATATTAAAATACTTAAAAATATTTTATTAATATTATAACTAAAAATAACTAATTTTAATAAAAACTAAATTAAGTACTTATATAAATATTATTACTAAATAAATAAATATAAATAATATATTTTTTGGAATTTTAAATTAAAAATTAGTAACTAGTAGTATTTTTAGCAAAAATATATATAAAGTACTAAATATTATTATTTTTATTATTTTTATTTTTATTTTTATTTAATATTAGTAATACTATTTTTCTTTATTTTTTTTAAGCTTATATAAAAGGTTTTAATGGTAATTTTAGCTATATTTCTTATTAATATTTAATTTTATTATTAAATTATTGAAAAAAAATTAAAAGTTTGGTATATTATTTTAATTTTAATAAAGTATTAACTATAATTTTTTTTATAACTAAGCTTTTCTTTATATTATATTTTAATTAAAAGCTATTATTAGCTTAAAAGTTTTTTATATACTTAATTTTTACAACTATTTTCTATTTAAAAAAGTACAACTTTAATAAAATTTAAGTTAAAAGCTTTAATATTATAATAAATTTTAGTAAAATCTATTAAAAATAAAATAAAATAATTTTATGCTTTATTTATATATATTAAAATTTATATAATTTTATTAGCTATTTTTTTAAAAAATTTTAAATTTTAAAATTAGCTATCTTAAAAAATAGTTAATTATATATATACAAATATATAACTATTATAATATTAAATTATTATAGTTTAAAAGTAGCTGCTATTATATTTAAAAGAATTTTATTTATATTATTTTAAAAATAATACTATTTATATATATATTAAAAACTTTTATTTTTATATTTTTTTAAATATTTTACTATATTTTCATTACTATTAAATAGTTAAATTAAGTTTAATTTTAACTAATATTGTTTTATTATATATATTTTAGCTTTGAGCAACTTTTTATTTTATAAAATTAAATACTAAGTGTAAATTTGCTATTTTTTACTTTTATTAATTATAGTTATAAATCTATAAAACTGCTTTTTTAGAAAATTTATAAATTTTAAATTACTTTACTAATATAACTTCTAATTTAACATATTTAATAGCATCTAATATAAAACTTATTTTACAATTTAATTATGTTAAAAAGAATTAATAAATGCTAAATAAATATTATATATTTTAAGCATAAGTTAAAATTAATTAATAAAAATATATATTAAACTACTTAGGTAAAATAATAAAGTAATTTTATTAACAAAATAATAATAAAAATGGTAGGTGCTTTTTTTAGCTTTACTAGTGTTATAATATTAGTAATCTGCAATTTACAAAAGTTAATAAATAGTTTCTAACTAGTTTATAAACACTAATTTAAAGATTATAAATATTAAATATCCTCTATTCCACACTTTCTGTAGGTAGAGGTGTACTGTGAAAACCAAAAACTAAATTTTTATGTGTCTATAAGTACCTGCTACAATAATGACTTTGAGCTATCACGATTCCTGTAATGCTTTTAGCTCCTCTATATAATGGTTCTCTTAAAAGTACTAAATAAAGAATAATGCAGCACTATAAATTGCCCAATAAAAATTTTAAAAGGGATAAAAGCTAAATTTAAATCAGTATCAAAAGGGTTAAAATGGTAACTATAACCCACCAATCTATTTATACGTAACAGAGTTGAAATCTTGAGGATTTCCTTGCAACAAAAGGAACAGAAAATTCGAAATAGAAATAAAATTACAAACGATATCCGAATTTTAAACTTACAATAACAAAAATTAAAATTTATATTTTTAATGTTTTAAATCTACATTTCAATTACATTTAATACTTAAAAGATGAGTTTTGAAGGAAAAACAGTATTAATTACCGGTGCTTCAAGGTATTTTAGCTATTGAAATTAGTTCGAATATGTATTTTAAAATTTTATATTTAGAGGTATAGGGTTAGCTGTAGCTAAGAAGCTAGGAAGCTTGAAAGCTAACGTAGCTCTATTAGCTAAAACTGTAACGCCTCACCCAACTGTAAAAATACATATTTATAAAATAAATTATCTAATTTTATTATGAAAAACAGTTACCAGGTACTATATTTACAGCGGCTAAGGAAGTGGAAGAAGCCGGTGGTAAAGCTTTACCTTTAGAATGTGATATTCGATCCGAAGATCAAATTATAAGTGCTATCGAAATGATAGTTCAAAAGTTTGGTGGTATAGATATTGTCATTAATAACGGTAAATAACTTATAAGTTAAATCCGAATTTAACCTATTTTTTTAGCTTCCGCTATTAACTTGACAAATACACAAACTACAGCTTTAAAGAAATTCGACCTTATGCATCAAGTTAATACAAGAGGCACTTGGTTAATTTCTAAAGTAAGATTTATTTTTACTACAATTTTGATTTGTTAATTTCAAATTGTAGCATAGTTTACCTTACTTGAAGAAAAGTAGTTCCGGACAAATTTTAAATGTGTCACCTCCTCTAGCTATGGAACCTGAATGGTTCGACCGTACCTGCGCTTACACAATGGCTAAGTAAAATATTTATAATACAGCAACGATTTTAACATTTATATATTTTAAAGGTATGGTATGTCTATGTGTGTACTAGGTATGAGTGAAGAGTTTAGAAACGATAAGATCAAAGTTAACGCCCTATGGCCTTACACCAACATTTATACTGATGCTTTAAAGATGATTGGTAATCCTACGATTTAATATTATATGCTAACAAGCTTCACTCTTAATAGATGGTGCTAACGATCCTAAAAAAGCACGGTAATACCTTCGCTACCAATATAAACATGTAAACTGATCGTTTTATTTAGTAAACCTGAAATTTTAGCGGATGCAGCTATCCTCGTACTCTCCTCTAAAGATCCTAACTTAACGTAACTAACGGTTGAAATTTTATAAAAAAATGTTAAATTATGCATTGTAGTGGGCAGTTTTTGATCGATGAGATAGTTTTACGTCAAAACGGTGTTCAAGATATGACTCTGTACGATGTAGTTAAAGGAGATTTTAAAAAGGATTTGGATGGGTTTTTAACTAAAGAGATTCACGAAAAAATCAAAAGTTTAAGAAACGCAGCTAAATCTAAACTTTAATATTGCAATAAAGTTTCTACGTATAGTTGTTAATTTTAAAATATTTGATTTATTTTTAAGCTAAGAAGCCAGAATTATGGTTTTGATTTTGAGTATCGGTTTGTACTTCTTGAGAAATAGTTTTACAAGCTTCATCCAAACTTTTTAAAGCTGATTTACCTAATTTTTTAGCAGCCTATAAAGTAAATGTTGAATTAATAAACTAAAACTAAATAAAGTACCTGGATCATATCTACCAACATAGTAGGTGATATAGCCCCATCCACCGATTTGAAAGAATTTAAAACGTCTCCGTTAGAGTTTACCGCAAAATGTATTGAAACTTCAGCACAGGATTCTTCTAGATCGGTAGGATCCAAAATAAATTTGTCACCGATCTATTCAAATTTATATAAATAACTCGAATTATACATATATAGTTATTACTTTAGTTAAAGATACGCTTATAGGTACATCCTGCCAATTAGGTAATTTTTGAAATAAAGATGGATCATCACTTACCTCGTAAGCTTTCTGGTACCCTTCACCCATATCCTCAATTTTGACAAAAGGTAGTTGAGTAGAACTTAAAGCTGAGCGTATACTGTAACTTATCGTGTCTAATAAATTACCTCCTATACCTAATATCTATAAACATACCCTTTTAAAACTTTACATTTAAATTTATGATAGCTTACTAGTACGTCTATATAAACTACCCACCTAGCAGAACCTTCTATAATACATAGGTTCTTCAACATGGTATCTAAATTTTCACCGGTAAACAGTAGATTTGTTAAACCCGATTTTAAGTATTGAGTAAAGTATTCCAACTGTTTCTTATCTAATTTCTGACTTGAACTTGAAGAACTACACAACAAAAAAAACTTTTTAAAATCTTAGATTTAACCAGTTCTTACCATTCCACTTCCAACTCCAACTTACCTTTGTTAAAGTTTTCAACATCGGTAGGTAGAATAGGTTCCACTTCCAATTTTATTCCTACAACTACATCAGTTTTATCCTGTAGTCTAATACGGGAACTTCCGGAACATTGTTTTAGATTTGATAATTCTAAATAGTTTGGTAAACTATCCAACAAACCGCGCCCGTCGATACGTAAACTGCTTTGGTTTATACTGTCGATTATATACTTCTTTTCCGAACTACTTAGGTTTTGGAGTTGCTTATTGATCTGCATTTCAGTTTTTTGTTTTTTTTGAAGCGAAGTTGAAGTTGGGAAAAGATGAAAGTTTTTTTTGGGTTGATTAGAAGGCAAGGTTTTAGAATTTTCTTTGTATATGACGTTACTCTAAATTTTTAAATACTTTATAGAGTTGTACACAGCTTTACAAATTACTCTTAATTATGCTGCATATCAATCTATCGAAACTCCTACTATAGTAAATAGTAACACATATTAGCATCCATAATAATGACATTAATGTTTGATGTCCGTACCTTTAATAAACCAATCCATAAATTAAGAAAACTCTTACTACCACCATCAACAAACTCAATCGAAGCGATTCTATACAATAGGTTTACGATTATAAAACTAAAGAAATTTATATATAATTAATTTGGTAACTTTACCTTGAATTTTTTTCATTTATGAAAACCTTTAAAGTGTAAAAAACGTAGGAGTTTTGTACAACTAGGTATATGTAATTTAAATAAGTTGGAAGAGTCGGTAACTTTTACTTTTTGTTTTTAAAGTATAAGTAAGGATTAATTTGATATATTTCTAAATTTTATTTATTTTTTAGTGGATAGTAAAGAATTAGATTAAATTATTTATGAAGTTAATTTAACGAATATAAAGAATAATTTAAAAGACGGTGGAAGTAGAGCTTCAGTTTTAAGTTTAAAATATATGTTATATGAAGTAAAAATCAACAATGAAAAACTCATCTAAATTTAAGCAGTTATATTTCTGTTTTAAAAAGTAATATTATCAATTAAGTATTATTATTAGTTGTATCTTATTTAACTATTACAATTAGTAACATTTATTTTGCTTTTATTAGCTATACATATATAAAATGCAGATAGTTTATCATCCACAACAATTGCTTCAAAACAAATTTTACTAAAATTTAAACGTAACTTTAACTGAAATTTTATAGCTTATTCCCATCACTACTTTTATTTCCAACTTCTACTCAACTTTTATACTTACTTCATATAAATAATTAACGTTATTAATATTAAAAGTGATGGTTGGGAAGAAATGGGTAATGGTAGTGTTATTTTTCCAAACCTTGAAAGATTTTAATTGTACACTATCTTAGTACTTGGATAGGTTTTTAAATTTATTGGATTGTTTCGAAGGCTACTTTAAATAAAATACAAATATAGTAGTTATTTTGAGATATCTACTATTGGCTTTAGCAAAATACTTAACTTTCAAAACGAGCTTCTAATTGACAGTTTAACTAATGTAAATTTGAGAGGAAGCATTTCGATGTTAGGCACAAACTGGGTAAAATATATGGGTTTCACATGTAAGCCTAGGCTTTTAGTACCCGTTAGCGCCTTTTACTATAATTAGAGTGTTGAGTTTATTGACTATACCTTGGATCTAGTTTTTAGAAATGTTTAAAATTGATTTTAAGCAGTATTAGCTTTATTTATATTATTAAGGTGGGGTATTGTGGTAGCCCAACAGCATCCGCAGAATAGGCATCTCTTGTTTCCTACAGAAACAGATAATCACTGGTAGGTATCATCAGCTAATTACCAATGTCCAAACTTTTAAACACTTTTGGAAAGAACTTCTTAACCTATTAGATTGAGATAGTATCTTTTTTCAAACTGGCTATTTTTGTTTTTATATAATATTTGCTATTTCACTATATTTAAACTGTAAAAAAATTCTAAATATTACATTTATCCAAAAAAATAAAGATAAAATAAAGTGTTTATTTAAAATTTTAAAGAAATTAAATTTATATTGGTATTCTAATTTTATATAAGACTACCTTATTATACTAATTTGATATAAGTTATTCTTATTTCTTTAAATACTATTACTTAGGGTTATATTATTATACCTGCTTAAATTAATGGTAAAAAATTTCTTTTTCTCATTTATTTTAATTACCTTAAATTTTTATATATTAATATATATAATTAACTACTTTTGAAAATAGCTAATTTTTATTTTAAAATAAATAATAAAAACTCTAGATAGTAGAAAATTTTAAGTTTTAAATATATACATTTACAAATATTTTTGAGAACTTTAAAACTAGATAAAAATTCCTACTTTTATATCAAAGAATATACTATTAAAATTAACTTATTTTAGTTTTAGAAAACTTTGGTAAAATAAAATATATTGACTTTAATTAAAATGTTTATTAAAAATATATATAATTATAAGCTAAAAACTTTAATATATTATAAATTAATACATAATTTAATAATTTAATAATTTAATAAATATATTATATATATAAAAACTTAAATATAGCTATCTTATAAATTTATAAATTAATTTTCTAAAAAATTAGAATTAGAAAACTATAAAAATAGTAGAAAATACAGAATAATAACTAAATTAAAATTTTTAATTTTTTAGAAATATATTAAAGTTATAAATAATATTCTTTAAGTATATATAATAAAACTATATAAGTTAATATAAATTTAATAAGTATAGCATTTTTATAATATAGCTATAAAAATAAAATTAGTATATATTAGTTTAATTAAAGTTATAAATATTTATAATATATATATTATACCTAGCTAACACTTTATAAAATAGTGGATTTGGAAGAAGGTAGAAAGTTTTATTTAGATAATAGGCTAAATAACCTATATAAAAACAAGTATTAATAGTCAAATATACAGATATATTTAGAATAGCTACATTAGAAAAATAGAAGTTTAATAATATTAATAAAGCTAATAGTGTTAAACTAAAAAAGAAAAATAAGTAAAGGGTAGGCAAAAGTTAAAAAGATTTATTTATTAAAAGACTAGTTAGCTAAAAAGCTATGTTAATAAAGGTAGAAAAAATAAAACAGGTAAATAAGTAGGTAAAAAAGTTAAATAAAATAGTAAAAATAATATATTTCTTTAAAATTTATTTAATCTTTTTAATAATAATATGGTAACTTAAATATAATATTTTAATTTAAGTTTTTATACTTTATAAAAATTTTTACTTTTAGTATTTTAGTTAAAGTATTTACATTTTAAGAGAAAAAAAAAGAAAAAAAAACTTATAATAAAAAAAATATATTGGTATATAGTAATGTTCTATATTAAATATCTAATATATATTAATATATATTTTTATTATAATATTAATTTCTTATATCCTTAAATTTTATAATTTAGTTTTTAAGAAAAAATGTAAAATTTATACTTAAGTTAAAGTTTAAACTTATGTCTTTATAGTCTAAATATAGGCTATAACTATTAAGTTATTATACTTTTAATTATATATATATTAGATTATATATAAATATACAAAATTACTAAGTTGTAAAAAGGTAGAAAAAAAATTATAAGTGAAAAATTTATAAATAAAAAATATAGTTTAGTTTTATTAAAGTATATATTTTTTAGTTAAATAGTATATAGAATATAGCTTTATTAGCAATATATTTATAATTATTAATTATATAGTATATTATAATTTATACTAATATAAGGATAATAAAGTTAGCTTTTAAAGTTAAATTTTAAAAATATAAAAATATTTAATATATTAAAAGCTTTAACTTTAGTATATAAGATATTATATATAATATATATAAATAGTAATTTACTTTAATAATTTTATTTTAAGTTTTTTTTAAAAGTTTTATTTAAAAAATTATTATACTATTTTAGTATATAATTATAGTTTTTATTTTTTACTTTATTATTATAATTAGAAAAAATATTAAAACTTATATAATATATATATTTAATACTAATATTAAAATTTTAGCCTAGATTTTATAAAGTAAAATTTATATATATAGCTTAATCTTTAATTTAATTAAAAATATAAAAATATAAAAAAATTAAATATAAATTTATTATTTTAAAAAATAGCTATACTATAATAGAAATTTTATATTTATATAAATATAAAACTATTATTATAGTAAAAAATAATATATTATATTAAAAAGCTATAGTAGCTTTATAGTATTTATAAATTACTTTTTTCTTATTTCTTACTAAAAATAATATTACTAAAAGATATTATAAGCTAGTTAGTAATATATAAGCTTTTAAATTATTTTAAAAATTAATTTTTTACTTATTTAATTTTATTTAAATAAGCTTATTTGCTAATTTTATTATTTAGTTTAAAAATAATAAATTTAATAACTGTTAAATTATTTTTTATTAATATATATTTATATAATTTTAGTTATAAACTTCTAAACTCTTTTAGCTATAAATATTTATATTTATTTAAAAATATAGTATTTAGTATTTACTAGCTTAATTTTATCTATTTATTTAAGAAAAATTATAGCTAAATTTTTTAAATGCTTTTTTTATTTTATATTTATAATAAGATCTATTTAATAATGCTATTTTTTAGCTTAAAATTAATATATTTAAATTTTTTTATTTTAGTATACTTATATTTTTTTATTTTAGTATACTTATATTTTTTAAAAATATAGTAAAATACTTTTAAACTTTAATTTTATAAGTAGTAATAATATAAAATACTAAATATATTAAGCTAATACTTATTATATAAAAGTTTAGCATATATTTTTTAATATAAGAAAATAAGTTTATACTTTTTATTAAAAGTATTTTACATAGTTTAAAAATTTAATATAATAAAATATTATTAAAAATAATAATAAAAAATATATTAAATGTACTTTTAAATTTTTTTATATTTATATTAGTATTTATAAAGCTTATAATATATATTTATATATATATATTTTAATAAAAATAATTATCTTTAATTAAATTAAATAATAACTAATTTTTTTAATAAAAGCTTAACTTTTTTAATAAGTTTGTTAAAATTTTTAAATTTTTAAAAGCAATTTAATTTATAGTAGTAAAATATAAATAATTTAATAAGTTTTAAAAGATGAAAACTTTTTGTAGTATTTACCTCTTTTAAATTTTATAAGTTTAAAAATTTTTGATAAAATATACTAAAATTAAATATAATGTAGATGTTTTATATCCTAACTTTTAATTTTCCCATTTAGAGTGTATTTAGTTATTCAGCTTTGCAAATAGAAACTAGCTACTTTTAACAATAGCTGATTACCTATATATATTTATCTTAACTTCAATAAGGTCATCGAGTTTATTTTTAAAATATGTCGAAACTTGACTTACAATAAATCTAAATAAATATACTCTTAAAAGTAGACATTTCTAGAGTTTTAACAATCACGTACAGATTTTAAATATTATATAAAACTTTACCAACTTGAATTTAAAATATAAAACCAAGCTGATTCTATTGTATAAAAAACTTTGGAACATAAAATATCAACTTTATTGTAGGTTAATAAGACATAAAAATAGTATAATAATTCTACCGAATATGTTCTGGGAACCCTGAGAATTCCACAATCTCTTCGACAGGTTGGCCACTAACTGCAAAGCTAACACGAAGCCTGAGTCTTATAGGTTGCTAAAAATTAAATGTTAATAAACGATCAATATTTAAATTTAGAATTACTTTGGTAGGATTAGCAATTCTAAACAGTTGGGTAGCATCGGCATTAACATCGAGGTTAGTGGAGGAGGGAGGCTGTAGCTGAACTTTCTGAGTCTGATTAAAGTCAAGTGTTAGTTGTCGGATGAAAGGTGATAGTTACTTTGGGTACGGCGACTTGGAAGGAGAGGTTGGTGATCTGGTGAGGGCCACGGTTCCGAAAAGATGTTTTGACATTGATTACGTTGTTGCCACTGGGGTCGACCTGAGGAAGTAGGGTAATCTGCAATCCACCCTTATTATAAGCCGGGTATCCATTGGACTGGGAACCTATATCAAAGTAAGGAATATACTTAGTTTAAAAAATCTTACTTTGAGGAGGGGAGGTAGGTAGTGGGCTAGTAGGCAACGAATTGGAGTTACTAGTGGAAGTAGGCATGATCGGATCCAGACCACCTAACAGGTCGACAGCTGAGGTCTGGGCCGGGGCCGGTTCCAACGAAGTGGAACCTAGTAGATCGGCTAGTAAATCTCCTTCTCCTTGAGTCTTAATAGGTTGGGTGGATTGACTGGAGGTAGGTGAAGGAGAGACATCACCCAGGAGATCAAGTAATAACTACAGAAAAACAAATACAGTTTAGAAAATGTAGAACTTAAAGTGAGTTACATTAGCTTCACCAGCTTTAGGAGTACCATTGTTAGAGGCAATAGGTTTACGTTTAGAGGGACCGCGACGAACTCTCGTACTCAACTTAGAATCCTGAGCCTGAGCTGGCATAGGTTCGAATACAGCAACTCTGATATCACCAGCTTCTAATATAGCTACGTACTCCAACACTCGTTGCTGGACTTCGACATCTAAGGAACGGGTCAACGGTACCAAAGTCTGATGTATTTTTTGTTGGAGTTGACCAGCATCGGGTTGATCGGCGAACCTGGAAGTTAACTTCATTAATGCGGTGATAGTGTACTGCTGTACGGTGGTCGAACTGTAAGCTAATTTGCTGCGTAGAATACCAATCAACAGATCTAAAACTTGACTGGGGGTAGGCTAACTCAAGTTTTAATGGAGCAATATTTTATATTATAAAATTACCTGCTCCATAGCTTCTTCAGTTGAAGTGGGTGGGGTACTTACTAATATGTTGGCGAACTCACCAATAGTCCAAACTGCAGCTAAAACCAACGATTCCTAAAAAAATCAGTCGGTTATTAGCTTAAAATTTTACCTGGGAAGCGTCGCGTTTGACATGATAGTACAATTTCTGAACCGAGTAGGCGTGTAAATCAGGTGACTGAGAAATTAGCCTTGTCAAACCAGCAACTATATCTTCATTAACTAAATTACCGGCCTAAACCAAGAATTAGAAATACACATCAACTTTTAAACCTTACAAGCTTAAGAACACGGATAATGGTGTCAATATGCCATCTACGGTTAGGAGCGAATCTAAAAGCGACTTAATAAAATTATAAATATAATGTATATATATACCTTTCAGCAGCAACACAGATTTGAATAGCAGTGTCTTGTTTAAATTCAGCATCACTGTTCTCCAAAAAGACTAGAAGTTCGCGAGTGAGGATACGTATGTTAGCTTCATCCACGATAGCTAAAGCTAGATCCAAAGCACGGCGTTTAATGGACACATCTGGATCCTGTAAACATTCCAAAATAGTGTTACGGTGTCTTTGAACGGCTGGAAGGTCGATAGTCACCGCTTTATTCAAAGTGGTAAGTGCAACGTATCTGAAATTAATTTAGCGTCGGTTAAAAATTGAAACTGTACCTGGTGTTGTTGTCTTTGTTAGCTAAGAATCTACCGAGAATATTGATAGCCATCACTCGTAAATCGGAATCCGATTCTATGTCCATTATGGTAAGTACTGTCTCATACAAAATGGAATTCCCAGCGTTCTTGGAACCGTCAGTGTTGGTTGCAACCTAAAATTTAATTTAAACTTGTTTGAAGCAAGCTGAAATTTACTTGAGCTAAGACATCGTTCATAGATTCACTAAGTTGTCCATCGCCTTCACCTAAAGTACGTAACAACTTTAAAATTTTAACCTGAAGGAAAGGATCGGTGACTCCATTGACATCCAATTCAGGTAAGAAACTGGAAGTGGTAGCTAAAGCTTTAAGACGTTTGACTAAAATTGGTACAGTCTAAATCAATCAATTTACGGGTTAGTATTTTTAAAGGTAAGGGTATATTCACTTTTTTAAAATGTAAAGCTACATTTTCATCGATCTTGCACATCTCTTCAATTAAAGTTACGCCAGTTAACATAACTCCATGGGATTTATCAGATATTAAAGTTACTGCTCTTTCCAAATATTGTTCATATAGATCAGGTACTTTATGGATGATCCTTAACGCACATAATGCAGCCTAAAGTTACATAACCAAATCAATATTTTAAATTTAGATGAATGAAAAATATCACCTTTTTTCTAATGTAGGAGTTGGAGCTATCCAATAGCTTTTCAACTTCATCAGTCAAATCCTGAGCAACTTCGACTGATGCAATGTTCCCCAAAGTACCTAAAGCTAATCCGACAATATACATATTACTATGATTCATATCACTAAAAAAATTAGAAATAATTAATATAATCTAAAATTAATTTTAAAATCAATACTTCTTCAAAGAGTTGGTAACTAAAGTTAAAGTTTCCTGGTTTTCATCGAGCAATAAAGAGATACCCAGGTAACCTAGCCGTTTATCAGCGAATTTAACACCAGCTACCAACTTTAAACATTCGATCTGACCGAAGTGGGCAGGGTATCCCAACATATGGATGTAAAGAAGTTTAGCTACGTTGTGTTGTCTCATATCTACATGTTCTTCCTTAAAAGCAGTACGTAGGTAGGCTGATTCCTTGTGGATAACTTTACGTTCTTCAGCAGCTGTCTTACAAGCTCTTATTGCCCTAATTAATTCTAGTTGATAGTTTTTAGTTCCATCTTGGTTGATCACTATCTGTTGTTAAAAGCTTACCTTTTAAACTTCCGTAACCCATTTGTTCCCTTTCTTATACTCAACTATATTATATTCGATGCTCCTTTTTCTCTTTTGTTAATACCTAGGTTGTAGGTTGAATTGGACTGGATTAACAAACTATTCGAATTAATCTGGATGACGGAAATTCTCACTCGATTTTTAACACGAATATTTTCGGTAGAAATTAATTTGGATTTAGGTTTTGGTCAACACCAAATTTTCTTATATTATTCAAATCAATTACAAATATCTTCCTAGTAAAGATAAATTTAAAAAATAGAAGAAACACTTTTCTTAATTCCTTCATACAATAATATATTTAAGTAACCAGATTAATTAAAACTGCTTGATATATTCAATTTGGATTTGGATTTGGATTTGGATTTGAAAAGGTAGGATAATCTAAAGTTTATTAGTTAATTTAAAGCATTTTATCAGATATAAAATATTAGCTTTTCAAGTTAGTTAATATTATATTCTAAGATGTTTTTTTATTTCTTGAAAGCCTAATAACACAAGTGTTGAGTTTATAAAAAAATATTAAGCTTGAAAGAGATAGTTAAAATAAATACTATAAGTTAATTTTTAATAAAAAATTATACTATAAAATATAGATAAATAAATAAAAAGTAAAAAAAAAGTAAATTAAAAAAGATAGTAACAAAGTACATAAATGGGGAATTGCATCTACATTTCCTTACTAAATGACCATGTTATTGTTTATAAAGCTTTTTTATTTAGTTAGAAATTTTAAAATATATTTTTATTTAATAACTTATATATTTAGTTTAAAGTAGTAATTTTCTAATTTTTACTTAATATATAATTATAAATTTTAAAATTTTAATTAGTATAAACCTAATTATTAGAAAAAGAGATGGTATATTATATAGCAGTAGTGCTATTAATAAAAATAAAAATAAAACTTTTTGTAATAAAATTAAATATTTTTATATTATATTTTAAGTAAAATTTTAACTTTACTAAGTAGTAAAAAAACACAAAATATTTATAATAGTAAATGCTATAATTGAAAATTAAAGCAAATAGAATTATTTATATCATTAATATTATTTATATAATAATTTTTTATTTTAAAAGCTATTTAAGCTAAATAATAATTAATTTAATAAAAAAATAAGTTAAAAATAAAAATTCTAAACTATATTAAGCTAATATAATTTATTACTATTACATTAATTGTAGCAGTTATATCTAACTTATAAACTATAATTTAAATAGATTATTTTAGTATAAGTAGCAAAATATATATATATTTGTTAATTTAACTATAGTAATATTTAGCTTTAAAATCTAATATAAGCAAAAATAAATAATATTATTATTAACCAAATCTATTTTATAATTAAATATACTAAAAATTAGCTTAATTAATAATATTAGTTTTCTAAAAAATATATTTTTTATATTATATATAATTATTTAATTCTTATTAATTTTTAAATAATATAGTTTATTTTAGTATAAAAATATAAAATATTATTTACTTAAGTATTTTTTAAAACATTATTTTAATTTTTTTTAATTATAAATTTTTTTATTTTAGATAATTTTTAGATAAAATTTATTTATATAGATTTATAAAGCTATAAACTATTTTTTTTAAATTTTAAATTAATTAAAAAGTAATATTTATATATATTAAACCTAAATTTCTTTATATAATATTTTATTTTTAAATAACTATATAGTAATTTACTTTATATTAATACTATTTATATATTTATTTATAGCTATATATTTATATAATATTAAATTAGTTAAAATATTAATAATATTATAATAAGTACTATAGTAGAAAAAATAAGTATAATAGTTAATATATTATAAAAAAATAAGTTTTTTAAATATAATATATAAAATATTTTAAAAGTTTTAATTTAAAATAAAAAAGTTAATAATATAAATATTTTATATAAAATTATATACTTATTTAAGTATTGCTAAATTATAATTAAGTATAAATAATACTTATTTAAATAATAATAATAATAATAGCTTTTTATTTTTTT
>JAWQFY010000172.1:0-48337 GCA_037055185.1 Capillidium rhysosporum | reverse complement strand
TAGAATCCATAAAATCGTAACCATTAGATGAGGGAGGAGCCTGACCGGAAGGAGATAAGGTATAAACGTTACCTACGACGTAGTTATTTACATCGTATACCTTTTCGTTAAGTATGAACCAGAAGTAATTGTTGTCAGCTTTAGTCTGTAAAGATTTGGGATCGGTAGCCAAGTCACCTTGCTTCATGGTAAGTTTCATACGTTGGATAGCGTTCTGATACCAGTCCGGTTGATAGTAATCGCCACCTCGGTAGTATCTGTGATCGTGATATTGCGCATTTTTATCTTGAGCACCTATGGTAGTGTTTGATAAAGAAACGGTTTCATCTATAGGACTACCGTCGTATCTATTACATAGCGAACTAAGCTGCATAGGGAACATGTAGGATACGTCGTTACCAGCATACACTTTAATTAATTGAGTCTGTTGGGTACCGTAATGGGTAGTTAAGCCTTTCAAATTGAACACCTGTCCGTTGATCGATACTAAAGGTTTTTCAGGTTTGTTATAGCCCTGTACTTCGTACTGCGAGAAGATATCCCTAGTAGGACAGATTAACGGATTGATACCTACGATGAACAGAATAACAACAGCACATAACCAAAAAATAAGTATACATAAAGTAACTTTTTCACGCCAAGCCATTCTAACTTCTTTTAACTTCATCCTACCACAACACGATAAGAATGAAGATGGTATCCACCAGGTCATAGCCCAGGTTAAACAGATCCAACTCTTTCTAATCTTAGTTTTAGGTTCCTGATAGTTATCTTCTTCGTCTTCCAACTTCTGTAACTGGTTCTCAGCTTTAGTGAGTTGTAGACCGTCATCATCCGCGCCAGAGAATTTGGATTCACGGTCGAAGAATGAAGCGTTGTCATCGTTGGAGTAGTACGACTGGTTGTCGTTATCGTTGCCGTAGAAGTTAGGGTTAGGTCCGGATGCTAAGTTAGTTGGGTCACGTTCCACAACTTTAAGGTTATCTTCCAAATCACGCCATACACCGTCACATAAGTAAGTATACCGGTTACCGAATGCCATATGTTCTGGACCCCAACCAAAGGTAGTACGAGCTGCGTGTAATACTTCAAGTGAAGGCAAAGTAGAATCTACACCCATGGCATCCAATACTTTAGCGTATTTGGTTACGAACTCATCATGTTGATAACATACGGTGTATTCTAGTTCTTTACGTTGAGCCATCTGAGCTAACCTATACCTTTCCACTTGATTGAGTTCGTTATCACCCCTAGAAGTGGGATTGGGGTTAATGTGGATTACGAACCAAGTTTCGGTGTTATCAAAAGTATCGAACAACTCATCTAGACCAGTCTCCAGTTGAGCAGCTGCACCAGGTACTTTATCAGCTTTATTACTGGATTCAGTTTTAACACGATTACGCTTCATGGAAGGTTGTCTTAAAGGTAAGTTGGGTTGTTGAGCTGAAACTATAGCACCACCAGATCTGGGATTGGTCTCAGTTGTAACTGCTTCACTAGTGAATAGCGCAGATACGAACGGGTTACCTATAGGTACGTCACTATCACCTCTGAAGGTAAGTACAAAGTCAGCACCTACACTACCACGGTTTCCTTCCATAAACCCAGTTACTGGGTAGGTTACCGGTTGAGCGTAGTGAGTGATGGTAAACTGCGAGCTAGCTCTATCCAACGAAAATATATCACTGTTGATATGTGTTTTAGCTAAAGATTGGAGTAAACCGGAGTCGGTAGCTTTTCCTTTAACTCTGTTACTCTGTTTATCGATTAAGCTGACTATACCCGTACTAGGTTTGGATAGCAACTGTATCACTTCCTGGTTTGAATCATAAGGTATTATAGGTATACTAACACCATCCTCCTCGTAAGCAGCATTTGAAGCTTCGAAGATTTGAAACAGTAAATAGTTATAAAGCCTTTCGTTGGCGTAGTTGGTACAGAAGGTTTCAAAGTTAGAAGCGTTGTTCGGTCTCGATTGGAACCCAGGGAAATCTAAAAGTCCGATAAAGTTTGTCTGACCTTCCTTACATAATCTAGAGTTGATATGTTCCACCATCCATGAGAACAGTAACGAGTACAATGTTTTAGCTAGATCGTCACGTTGAGATGCAGCGTCATTAGCATCAAGAAATACAGTACACATTTCTTTCTTAATCAACACGGTCTTATAAGTTAACAGATTTTCCAAAGTTAAGGGTAGTAGACCTAAGAAATCAGCTGTCATATCTAAAACTTCTTGGTTCTTTATCAGGGCCGGTTCAGTGGTATGATTACTTGCATTCACAAATTGGATGTTACCCAGATGTAAAATGGAAGCTAAAAGTTGAAAGATCTGTGATTGATTCTTACGGTTGAATCCCAAACCTTTTAAAGTTAACTTCAAGTTATGGAACTGTGTTTCCAATTCGGTAGAAGTGAAAGGTGAAGTAGTGGTTTGTAGGTAATGGTAATGGGAAGCATCCTGTAACTTAAAATGTTGTCTTTCGTCAGGTGTGACACCAGCTAACATCTGGTAGAACACGTGAAAGTTAGATTCACCGAACGGAACTTTAGTCAGTCTATCTTTCTCCAACAAATAATCCAAATATTTCACACCCATAGCTCGACCGTGGTTATCGAACTGTAACTCTACGTATTTACCTACTCGGGAAGCGTAGTTATGGTAGGAAGTAGATGCAGTAGTAAACGATTGGTATATAGATTCGGTACTGGTTATATGGTCAAACAGTTTACGTTCCTTGTTGGATCGGTTACGTATAGCTTGCAAAAACTTTAAAAATTGGCTTAAAGCTAAACTTTTGCCACTGCCGGTGTCACCACTATATTAAATATATAATTAGTAAAATTTTTGTTAAAATATATTACTGAAAAATTACGGATTGATCTATACCACTACGTCTTAAATGAAAGTAAACTATGGAAGCTAACTGGTAGATATGTGGTGGTAAGTACTCCCTTGTTGAAGATTCAGTAGTAGATGAGGTGTACTCCTGTACGTAACTATCTAATAAAGATTCATCCGGTTTATGAGTACTTTGTACCAGTACCCTAGCACCTACTCTAGTATAATGTTTATGAACTTCAGCTCTACGTTGTAACACCTGTAACATCTTAGTTGTCGTTTTATTGACGATGAACGTCAAATCGTCTATTTCTTCATAGTTTTCGTTCTCTTCCACCGGACGTGGTTGTACCGTCATACGCGTTGTCATCTTTTATTTGGCAGTAGCTTTTTTACTAAGATTTAAGCGATGTCCTTTTGTAAGGTTTTAATTACGGTGAGTTTATAGGGTGTACTATTAGCGAATTTATAAGTTTTAATTTGATGGAAAAGAGATGTGAACGGATGTATAAACTACCGTAGAAATATATTGTTTAGGTTTGAAATGTAGTTAAAATGTACAGGTTAACGCGATGGTTTGCTACAATAACTTTAAAACACAGTGCTTGTAAAAATGGGCTGTATTAATCTATCACGAAGTCGTTATACGCTTCTAATTTTTGAGTACTTAAAACGTAGAAAGGAGGGATGGAGAACTATATTGAATTGAATACTAAAAGTTTGGAGTAACTACCATTAAATTTTAAGAAGTTGGAGTTGAATAGGTATATTCTGAATCGGTAAGTTTCAAATCTTTATATTTAGCTATAGGGAATTTAATTTGTATCGAATCCGAAATCCAACTTGTTAACCGTTAAATTGAATATTTATCACTTAAATTTCAAGTTAAAATTTTCGGTTGTTGTCGATGGCTACGACGGAGCTTTGGAAACGTATTTTTAAGCTTTGTTTGCAAGAGGAGGAGTACTTCAGTTTTAAAAAGTTGGTGGCTAGGTACCTTTTATATATTTAGAAACTTAAAACGTAGCTATACTACTTAACACCTTCCATTTTAATTTAAAGTTTATTAAAGTTAGTAAAGAGGCATAAATTCGAAAGACCATCTTAAAAGTAAATTGTTTTTATACTAAACTGAATAGCTGTTTTATTTTCCCCAAGTTTCGTATACGTTTATTTTTAAACTTAAATTATTTATAAAGTTGCTTTGGAAATTTATAGCCCCCCATTAACTTTTATAATGGTGGTCCTTAAAAGGTCAATTATTTATATTGCTAACAAGCTAAATAAGTTTTATTTTTTAACCTTTTACACTTAGCTAGAATGGATCTGCTCCTAATAACACTTCACTTTATCACAGTTAGAACAGATGCGGTCTTATATCATTTCAAAATTTAATTTTTACCTTATAAACTTAAAGTATTTTCTTTACAACATCTTGGCTATTTTAATCTAGATTAATCAAATATTCCAATACGAACTTATAAAAACCTGAATAAAAACTATAAACAAAAAAAATTAGTTTAAAGTATATAATCTTTTTAGGAAGCGACTATATATTACTTTTTTTCCATTAATACTTTCTTTAACAATTGATATTAATTAAACAAGTCCATATTTAAATATTATAAGCAATACATATTTATCTAAACTAATGATAACAATTCATTAAAAATAGCTTCGTTAATAAAATTTGGTAAGATAGCTTAATTTTAATTTTTACTTTTATACTTTTTAATAAATTATTTAGTTAAATTAACATTAAACCTTCCTTTTTAAAATTAAGATTAACTATTATTTAATTAAATAGTAATTTAAAATATAATATAAATATTTTTAATCAATACTAATAATTCTACAAAAGATATATTCAAATATAATGAAGTATAAAAAAGTTTAAAATATAAAATTTTTGAAAAGAAATTAAAACTGTATTTTATATAGAAATTTTAGTATCTTTATATTAAATATAAAAACTAAATTAGATATTTAAAAAACTTAATTATAAATAATTGGTTTTTATTATAAAAGTAACTATTTTTTATTTATTTAAGTAATATAATTACTAGTATAGTTTAGTACTAAAAAGTTTAATATAATTATTCTAATAAATATATTTAAATTTTATAAATATACTAAAATGATGTATTTTTTTATTACTTTTAATTCATTTTTTAAGTTAACTATTTTAATATTTATTACTAAATTAATATTAATAGCTTTTTTAATAAAATTAAAGTAATTATTTTTTTAACTATTTTTATTATTATTTAATCTTATTTTATAATATATTTAAGTTAAAATATTATTAACTTAATTAATTTTTAACATTTATATTTATATTTTGTTTTATTTTAGTTATAAAAGCTTAATTTTTTTTTAAATATTTTATTATTTTAGATTTTATAGCTAACTATCTTTTAAAAATATTATTATAACTATAAGCTTAAAGTAATAATATAGCAATTTATTTATTTTTTGTTACTTTAAGTTTTTCTAAGTATTATTTATTTTAATCTATTAGTTTCTTTATTTTTAAGTTTTATATAATATTTTTAATTATATATAATTTATAAAAGTACTAAAACAATTAAAGTAATAATTTAATTTAACTACTATAGTTTTTACTATATAATTTACTTATATATATCTAACTATAGTTATAAAAAAGTAGTACTTTTTTCTATTTTACTAATTTAAAGTTAATTTTATTTTTTAAAATCTAAAAAATTTAAAAAAAAGCTAAAAATATTTTATATAAAAATGTATTTTAATAATAATATAATTAAAATAAAAATAAAAATTTTTAGTATATAGTTAAGTAAATTTTTTTATAATAAAAATAAAAATATAATTTAATACAATAAAGCTTAAATATTTAAATAAACTTAATTATAAATTTAAAAAACAAATAAAAAATAAATTATTTAATAATATTTAATAATAATATAATATAAAAAAAATTTAATTAGATAATTTATAGTAATTATTAATAAAAAATAGTATAATTTATAAAACTTTAACTTATTTAAAAAAATTATAAATATATTATATTTTTTTATTAGCATTATTAATTTAATAATTAAAATTAACTAATAAATATAAATTATAATATAAAAAATTAAATATGTTATTATTATAATAGTTTTTTTAGCTATTATTTTTTTTAGTAATTTAGACTATATATAAAGTTATAAATAAAGTTTTAAAAAAATTATATATTAAATTTAATATTAATTTAAATACTTATAAATTTTATATTAAATTTAAAAATTAAAAGTATATAATTTAAAATAATAAAGCATATATATAAGCTAAAAACATTTAATTTAATAAAATATTTTTTATTTATTACTTTTATAATTTAAATATTAAAAAAATTAGTATATAATTTTTAAAAAAAGTTTTAAAAATTTAGATTACTATTTTATACTTAAGCTATTTATATTAAACTTAATTATTTATTAAGTTTAAAATTATAAAATAATGATAACTTTAGCAAATATTAATAAAATTATTAATTAAGTAAATTTTACTAATATATGCTTTTTATATTATATTATTATATAAATAGAAGCTTAAAATAAATTTAAACAAATAAATAATTCTTTATATTATTACAAAATTTAAAGTTTAACTTTTTTTTCTACTTATTTTTAATTTTTTTAAACTTTTTATTACTATTTTTAGTTTAATATTTAATTTATTTTTAATAAATAAAATATTAAATTTTTAGTTATATTTTTTTTAAATTTAAAAAGTTATTAAAACTAACTTAAATTTAAATAAATTATATTTATTTTAAAAAAATATTTAAATATTTAATAAAATTTGAACTTTTTAACTTAATTATAAAAAACCAAACTATATAAAAAAATTGATTTTTTACATTATTATTTTACTTATTTTTAATTTTAAGTTTTATGATTTTTAGTTTAATAATATAAAAATAAAATTTTAATTTATTTATTAATATAGCTACATATTTTAAATTAAAAAATACTTTATAAACTTAAGCTTTTAGCTATAAAAATATTTAAAATTTAAAAAATAAGTTTAAAAAATAATTTTTTTTATAAAAGTTAAATACCTTATTAATATTATTTATTATTATTATTAACTATATTATATTACTTAATTTATGCTAATAATTAAGATACTAGTATAGAGAATAGCTATAAATAATTATTAAAAATATAATAATGAAATAAGTATATTAGTTTTTATCTTTTTAAATAAAAAGCTATTATATTAATCTGCTTTTATATTATTTTGCTAAACTTATTTTATATACTTAAATTATAGCTTAAATAAAATAAAATAAAATATGTTTTCTAGTACTTTATTAATACTTATTCTAAATTTGCTACCTTTATTTTTTTTCTTATTATAAAACTTAATATTTATTATAAAGATGTTTAAATTTATTAAAATTCCCTTTTAAGCAATCTGTTTAAATTAACATTTTAATAATATTTCTTTACTACTTATACTATATAGGTAAAATTTATCAACTATTATTTTAGCTATTTGAAAATAGATTTTTAGTAAACTTTAATATTATTTTTATAATTAAAATTAGCAAAAAGCATATCAATACAATTTTTAATTAAAAGGAATCAATAATTTAAAAGCAATAAATTTATATTTAAATTGCAAAAATTTTCAATTTAAACCTTAAAATTTTTTCGGAATACTTTTGGTTTAAAATTGGTAACTTTGCAAATTTTTAGTTTAAAAAATTAAGTTTAATTAGATTATGCTAAAATTATATATTATATTAGGTTGAACTTACAAAACTTTATAGGATTAATTTAAAAAATATAAGCTAAATTGTTTATCTATATAAATAAAATAAAATAGATATATATTTTAATTCAATTTTTATTGAACAATTAAATTTTGTACTAATACATTTATTAATATCACACCAGGTAATAATTATAAAAAGTACATCGAAAATAAACAAAATTTTTATTATTAGAATTAGCTTTAAAAAGTATAGGCAATAGTAACGAAGCACATTAAATATATACAAAAATCTATATTACTATTTAAACAAATAATCGAATTAAATTAAGTTTTTATTTTAATATGTTTGTGCTCAATAGGGGCCTTGATATTCTAACAAACCGATCCAACCTAAATATATAACAATCAAAAGTTTAATTTTGTAGGCAATGATCTAATGAAAAAGTTATTCTTCAGGGATTTCAACTTCACCCTCGTCGATACGGTCACCTAAGTCTTTAGGGTTCTCACCATCGACGGTACAACCAACAGAGAAAGCGGTACCTAAGATTTCCTTAACGGTACCCTTAAGCTCTCTAGCTAAAGACTTGAAACGCATGGTACGGGCGATATCAATAACCTGCTCCAAGGAGATGTTACCGGAGTGCTTAACTATAAAAATTCAATTAAAAAAAGAAAAAGAAAAATAATATTACTGTTCTTTTCCTTCTTACGGTCACGGTAAGGTTCGTTAAGAGCCTTGATGACTAAGGAAGAAGCGGAAGGTACAACGGATACGGCAGCTTGACGGTTCTGGATGGTTAACTGTACGGTAATACGTAAACCCTTCCAGTCCTGGGTAGCTTTGGCGATATCTTCACCAACCTTCTTGGGAGACTAGAATTATTTAAACTTAGTATTATTGTTCGTTTTATGTCCAAGTCATAGGTCTCGTTACGGTTAATCAAATGTACTTTAATTATAAAAATAATAGAAAGTACAAGTGAAAATACCTAGTAAACCATCGCCATGGAATTGGTAGATTTACTTACGAGACCGAGGGGACCGATCTTAGGAGCTAAAGCTGAGGAGGCACCAACTTCACCACCGGTAGCACGGAGGAAGACTATAAATATTTATTAGTATAACTTTTCATATAATTATATTTTACTGATTTTAACTTCATTAGGATCGAGCTTAGGAGGCATCTTGATTTATTAAAAGTCTGAGAGAAGTTTAATTTTTTTAACTAATTTTTGGTTTTAGTTGGACTTACAAAAAAATTTTTTTTAGATCTGTAATTTAATTGGATATACAGTTTTTAAAATTTTTCTTTTTCATTGGTTCGAAATTAAAATTTGCTTTTGAAAACTAAATAAGTTATAAGCTTTAAAAAGTGCCCATTAAAATCTAAGTTATATCTTTATTAACTTAGATATATACATATATGTATATATATATGGGTGCTTGTCTTTAATATTAAATTCTTGATATTAATTTTATTTATTTTTGAAGATATGAAGAAATAGCATTTATAGTATGATTAATACTTGAAACAAGCTAAAAAGGTTGAAATGAAAATAAAAGTAAATTCTTAGATTTTTTTGCATAAAACCGAAAAAAAACGATTATATACGTACAATTAAGCTAAATATATGTTATATTTGTAGAGTTTACATGTGTTATACTTTTATTAAATAGCGAACAATTAATTATAAAACCTTTTAAACCATTTTTATGTAATTAAAATAAATCAAGTGGGTTTAAAAGTTTTGGATGGTACCGAGTGGTTTTAAATTTTCATCACAACTACCATCTACTATAAAATAACTGTACTACCGTGTATACCATTAAAAAATTTTAAACTGCATTTAATATTTTTCCAATTTTAGCTTAGTTTTTTATTTTATTATCTGTTATATACCCTTAATTTTATAAGTGAAGCTGGTCTTAGTATGAAAGGCCTCGTTTACTTGATAGTGTTGTTGGCTAGTTTGAATTTTGTAGTAGCTAAGAAATGTGCCCGTAAGAGATCGAAGTACGTAGGGACTGTACCATCCCCTAAGTTAAGTACGTATTTATTGAATAAAATGGATACGAACCCAGCCGAAAAGAAGCTATCAGTAGTAATCCAGTTCGAACCACCAGCTTTAAAGTTTGTTGAAAAACCTAAAGAACATTTACATAACACTACTTTGGCTAAGATAAAATGTTTCGAACATGATGTAAAAGCTTTAGTTGAAAGTATGCGTAGTCACCATGATTCAACTTGCAACGGTTTCAAAGCTACCTTAACTAAGTTGTTTGGAGCAGCTGGTGATAGAAACTATAAAGGCTACTTTATAACCAACAGTGTTATTGTAAATTTAACTAATGATGAAATTTTGAAGTTAGTAGAGGAGAACTCAATCCACCAGATCGCATATAACAAGAAGTTTTTAAATAAGAAACATACCTTAGCTTTCAACAGCGATAATAATAACTTAAGCGGCGATGATTCGAAAGAGAACTGGGGTAAGAGTTACGTAGGTGTAAGCAAAAATTTGGAGTCGGAGCTAAATAACAACTTAGAATCTCTAGTATTAGGAAGTGCCGATTCAGGAATAGATGTTGATCATTCCACTATAGTATCCAACTACCGTAAAAGCGCAGAGAACCACGATTATAGCTACTTTGACGGTACTATCAACCTGACTTCTCCAATAAACATGGACGATCCTTCCCTAGTATCAAAATCACGTTGTTATAACGTAACAAATCGGCCTTGTGACGATTTAGGGCATGGCACACATACTACTAGTATAGCTGTAGGCAAATTAGGATTAGCTTCTTCATCCAAGTTCGTAGGGTGTAAGAATATGGTACTAGGTTTCGGATCAGTAGAATCCTACCTCAACTGCCTACAGTTCTTTTTAGCACCTACTACTGCCGCCAATACAAACCCAGATGTAAAGTTACGACCTCACGTCATAAACAACTCCTATGGTTGTCCTCTAGAAGAGGGGTGTGATAGTAACGCTTTCGACTACGCCGTACAAGCTTTGAAGAAGGTTGGAGTTGCTATGGTCGTATCAGCTGGTAATGAAGGGCTGGAAGGTTGTGGGAGTTTGAGTGTACAACCAGGTACTTCAAAACACGTACTTACAGTTGGTGCTACAAAGTTTAAACAGAATGGTAGGGCTCCATTCTCATCTACCGGGCCTAAACCTAAGTTTAAAATAGAAGATAAATCCGTTGACCTTATTGCTCCAGGGACTCAGATACTTGGTGCTAAAATTAAGCTCGATGATGATGACCAACAACTTATACCTTACGATGGTACTTCTATGGCTGCGCCGCATGCCTCAGCTGCTTATCTCATAGTTATGGCAGCTTGTCCCCACCTGTACAGGCAAGTCGATAAAATTTATTCTATCTTAAAACTTGGCTCTCAAAGTAGTACTAACCTACCATCCTGTGGTAGGAATTTAAAGGTAAATCATGAGGTCGGTAACGGCAGACTCGATATTAAGAAATCTTTGATATTGTGTAAGGCAGATGGTTTCGTAAATAATGGAGAGTATTCTACGTTATGGAGATGGATTAAGACTTTTAATAATTAATTTTCATTTTTTTATAAATTTTTATTTTATAACTAGTCTGATTTGGTTTTAATAGTGGTTTCCAAAACTTTAATATAATTTTATTTTGAATAAAAATATTAAATAAGCTACAAATTTAAATAGCTAGCATCCAAATTTAGATATTATATATTTAAGTAAAATAAAATTAAAGGTTTATTTTTTTATTGTGCTTTTTTTAAATAAAACTTTTTATATTATCAATAATAAGTATTAAATTTTAAAATAGTTTTATATAGTTGTAAACTTAAGTATTTTTAACTTTAGAATTTTTAATTTTTAATTTATTGCTTCAAATCAAAAATTTCTAACTTTTTCATTTAATAAACAATTAACTTTTTTACCTATTAGCTATTTTTTTAATAAAATTAGTATATTAAAATTCTACTTTTATATTTTATTTAAAGTAAATATTTTTAATAATTTATTAAATTGTTAAATATTTAAAACTAGTATATAATTTTTTGAATAATTTAATGGTGTTTATATATTTATATAAATATAAAACATATTTTATTAACATTTTATAAAATAACATAATTAAACTATATATTTAATATTGTATAAAATTAATAATTATTAACTAGTAGTATTTAAATATTTAGTAATAAGCTAAAGTTAGTTTAAAATAAATTAATATTAAAAAATCTATTATTTTAATTTTATTAAGTTAAAAAGAGTTTTTAACTATTAATACTTTTAAACTTAATAATATTTTAAACTTAATTTTTTTAAAATATACAATTAGATATTTAATATTAAAAATAACTTATTGTTATACTATTTTTAATTTTTTTTAAACCTAATAAATCTATCTATAAATTAAAATACTATTAATAAGAAATTATTAACTTTAGATTAAATGATTTTACTTTTTTTTATATTATTAAAGTAAATTTAATAATTGAAAATAAATAAATATACACTTATTATAATTTTTATTAACTTACTAATAATAAAATTATTTTACTATTTAAAAATTTATTTATTTATAAACTTTTATCTATATTAAACTATAAATTACTGTTATAAAAAGTTTAAAAAAAAATTAGTATCTTTAACTTAAGCTTATTTATATTTCTTTACTACTTTTAGCATTTTAGATAATTTTAAGTTAAAATACTTTTACTTTTTAATCATTATTATTTCTATTAATATACTATAAATAATAATTAACTATAACTACCAAGCCTACTTATATCAAAGCTTATTGTTTTAATATTAAAATATAAAGTTATAACTCATTAACTCTTTATAAATTAATAGTGGTAACTTAGTACTAAGTACCTTTTAGTTTAAAATTAGTTGCTCCTTAATATATATATGTTGGATAGTTTTCTTTCTGATAGGTTGGATCTATATAGAGATTTGGATACCAACATTATACTCTTCATTATCCAGTTTCTAGAAAGTACTGCTAGTTTCTAATATTATCCCTATACTTTTTTCCAAATTACAAACTTTAAATTCAATTAATATATTAGTTCCCATTTAATAAAAAATCTTTTATCTCACAAATAGATCTAAAATACTGGTCAATCAATTTAAATCTACCAAAACAAATCTAAAATAACTTTATAATTCGTCAAAAAGAACTCAAAATCTCCAGTACTAAATCACTACAAAATTATAATACTTGTCTAATAGGTGAAAAATAGTTTAAAAAAGAATAAACATTTATATATATAAAACCAGTGATGATCGTAGGAGAAGTGAGAGTTGGTAGGATCTACTGCAATTTGCCCAAAACACTTTCAGGTGCATACTTTTGTACGACATCCGGTTTGTGTAACATGTTGAATTCTTCTGAAGCATCCCGTCCAGCGAACAGTAGGATAGCTTTTTTACCACCTGGATGATCATGCATGAATTTGGTGACGTCTAAGACTTCACCGTTGACAATGACCCAGCAGTCATCTTCTTTGTCGTGCTTAGCAATTTCTTCAGCTGAATATTTTTTTTCGACCTTCTTGGGCGCATCCTGAGTTTGCGTGGGTGGATTAGAAGTGGAAGATGATTCTGTTTCAGAGTTGGTGGTGGTATTACTAGCTTTGTACCCTCCACTTCCTCCACTAGTACCGGATGATGTTCCATTTTGAGGCCATGAGAGTTCTAGTTGAATCTTGTTGCTTTGAGGTGTCACATTGACGCTGACTTGTACACCGTTTGGATTGAGATGGTTAGCTACGTTGTCAAGACGGCGATTGGCGGTGGTTGTATTAGCCGCATTGATAAGTTTGTTATAGTGGAAACTGGAGGCCGAGTTACCAGCTACCCTACCGTAGACGACGCAGGTGAGTAGAGCGGAACCACCGAGACGATTAGCACCGTGTACACCACCACATACTTCACCAGCGGCGTATAGACCTGGGATAGGATCCTCGTTTTTGAGTACTTCAGCTTGCCCATTGACTTTGACACCACCCATGGTAAAGTGGAGTACCGGAGTCATAAGAGCTACGTAGAAGGTGTCGTCCATCTTGAATGTGGAGTTGGTGAAATACTTCTTCTTGAACTGATCGTTTTTGGTTTCAGCAGCTTTGGTATGTTCGTTGAAAGTGCGTTCTAATACGGAGGGTGAAACACCGATCTCCTTAGCTAGATCGTTACCGTTGTTAAATTTACGCATCAGTCCACGACCGATGTAGTGCTTCACATGCCATTCAATCTCACGTCCAGCAGCTGAATTTAGAACAAGGCGTACCGGTAGCTTAGTCTTCCAAATTTCACCAGTAACGAAATCACGATGCTGGAGTTCATCTACGAAACGTTTACCTTCACCGTTAATTAAAAGACCACCTACACCACGTAAAGCTTCGGCGGCTAAGAATTTGACTTTAGCATCTGGTTCCTTAGGATCTACCAAACCAGTAGGATGAACTTGAACCTTGTCCAAGTCGACTACTGAACCACCGATTTCCATTGTCATCTTAATACCATCACCGGTACAATGATCTCCGTTAGTAGTGGGCAGATCGTAAATATCGGGACGATTAGCTTTCAATATTGAGTTATTGGTGAAATCAGCGGCATACCCACCAGTAGCTAGAACGACAGGACCGACTTCAGTCAATTTCTTACCATCTTTCTCGTACTCCACACCTACTACTTCGTTGTTTTCGTAGATAAGTTTGGTGACTCTAGCCTTATTATGGATCTTAACGCGGTCAGGAACAGTTTTAGCTAGCTCCTCCAAAGCTTCCATTAAAGCATAGGTAATAGTCATACCGGGGAACCTTTCTTTACCACGATGGGTACGTGGTTCACTGTGTCCACCTAACCTAGATACTAAAGATAAATCTAATTTGAACTTCTCCTGTAACCATTCTACAGCCGATCCTGAATTGTAAGTCAACACTTTAATTAAATCGGGTCTTGCTAAATCTCTAGCCGATTTCAAAGTGTCATTGTAAAATATCTGAGCTGAGTCTTTAATCCCTTTTTCAACCTGAGTTTGAGTTAAAGCACCGTTGATACCGGATGTAGCTTTAGTAGAGTTACCACCAAAGAACGATGATTTGTCGATAACGCAAACGTTCCCACCGTGTTCCAATACAGTATGTGCAGCTGATAATCCAGCTAAACCTCCCCCTACTACAATAATTTGATTTTTGTTAGACATGTTGTTATTTTTGCGTTCTCTTTAACTTTTCTTCTACCTTCAGTTATATGCCAAAGCCTCTTCAAGTTTTATAAAAAATGATAAATCGATTCAATTCACCACCTTTATATAGGTTTCAGTGGACTGTAAAGTCTACTTAAACCATTTCAAGATAATCAACTAATTTTCAATCAATCTTGATCACAAGAGATAGTATCTCCACGAAATGAACTAAGCTAGTGACGTAGACTTTAATTAATTAAATTTCATTGGTGTGATTTTGACTGAAAACAATCAAATTTAGTAACATTACCTAACTTTTAAAGGTTTTGACATCCTTTTTGTGACAATAATGTTGGTTTTGCCCCTTATTTTATTGGGTCTAAATTCAGAACTTGCATAAGTATATCTTAGCCTTAAAATAATTTACATTACTATATACAATATATTAGTTTAGTAAAGTTAGAAAAATACAGGGTGAGAAAAAATATATCTATAAAATCTTGAAAAAATAACTAACATATATCTATAAATCTGATTAAATATATTTATTAATAGTCCCCTAAACCAATATAGGATATTTAAAACGATTCTATAGTTAACTTTTACAAATAGTTACGTTTGGATTTAAAGTTTAATGATTTTATAAAATTATCAGAGTTTCTAATAAATCGTAAATATAGTAGTTGTCTTAGCTTAAAGATTCTTATGATAAAGTTGATGATGGTGTATCGGATCAAAATTTTATTAAAGTAAAGCATACCATCAATAAAATGTAATAGCCTATACCTTTATTGATGACGGATGATGAGATAAATGTCCTTTATTAATCTAATTATATTTTACTAATAATAATACATGCCACCAGTGTCTCATCTCTTTTCATAAAACTTTTATATTAAGACGTAGATCACATATTGCTTGCTAATAATCTAGTTTTGATATTTGGGAACAGTAGCTTTACTAGATCGTAGGCGGGATGTACACCATATCCACCGTTTTTACTTAAATATAAAGCTAGATTGTTCACGTTAAACTCTTTAAACTTTAAATTCGCTATTCCAATCAGTTGAAAATAATCTTAAAAGCTGACTATGAGTATTACTCCGACATCCCTGTTCACTATATACGATTTTGTTTGTTTTTTACTTATTAAATATTAGGATGATTTACCGCTGCCTGAACTGTGTGGTTTAGTTGATTTTAAACTAACGATAGTTTTATGGCACTCCCTTCGTGCTTAAGTTTCTTCTTTTCTATCGATTATTTACTTTTATGTAGTGGTAAATTAACAACACAATGCTAATCATAAAAGGTCTTAGAATCGATGAAATATTAAGGACCAAGTACTAAATAAGATAAGTCCACTACCACACTTCTCTCATCAATTTCGAATTCATATTTGATCAAAGCTTTAGTTGAAAATATTTTGTTGTTGCTGAATCTATTGAACTCATACCCAACTTCACCAATTTGTAAACACTATGCTAAGTTAAACTTACTGTGTTAAATTTCTTAAAAATACGTCATATTTACCATTTTATATTAAATATTTTAATAAATCTAAACAGGCAATAATAATAATTTTTTACCTTTAAGCTAGTAATTTATAAATATCCTAGTTTAATATCGAATTCCACCGTTTATATAACGTTGTATCAAACTTATATTAGCCTAAAAAAATTAAATTGCTCTTCTCATCACTATTTTCATGTTGAGCTATTGTAAAAAGCTGTAGAAATTTAAATAGATTCACTCAATTCGAATACTATTTCATGTTTCATCTAAATAGTTTAAAATCAATTAAGCCAAAATTCTATAAAGTGTCAACAACTTTGATTAAGTATATAGAAATGTTGTACTGAGGTATAACTGCTTCAACTAGGTTATACTATCTAAATTTTACCAAACTTAAAAAAATTTTGAATTTTCTATAGCTAAATTAATATTATACAAACATTGCTGTTAATAAACTAGAGCTGTAGAAAAGTCAATATTATTAATAATCACATCCCTTTATTCTTAACTATATTTATTGTAACTATAATTCTTTTTATAATGGCATTTTTAACTATCTTTTTATAAATACAACAAATTTAATATAATTTTAAAAACTTTAAATATATTTTACTAGATTTGCAACCTTGCTGTTAGCTTTGTTTAAATAAACTTGTAATTTTACAATATCAATATATACAAGTGTTTTACTAAATTATTGCTTAAATCTAAAATAACTTTTTTTAAAAGACTTACCTTACTAGAACTCTATAATGATAAAAAGTTATTAAATATAGCAATATATATATATATATACTATTTATTTTCAATTAATAATTTTTTATTTATAATTTTGATTTATTATATATAAAACATATTTTTTTAAGTTTCATTACCAATTAATTATTTTATTTATAGTTTATTTAATTTAGATTTATTTAAAAAAGCAAGCTATCTAAAAACAGTATATATTAATTAACTAGTATATATATTGCTTATTTTAATTTTTCTCTCATGAAAAAGTTAAAAATAAACTAATTATATATATAATTAGCTACTTTTAAAAATAGATAATTTTTTAAAAAATATAGTTTATAAAATTAGCTAAAAATTAAAACTTATAATTATTATATTATGCAAACTTATATAAGTATAAAATGTAATAAAATATTATATTTTAGTAAAATTTATAAACCTTTATTTATATTTAAAATTCTTAACAGATATATAAAATTTATAATAGCTTTTATTACTTTTAAAAGTTTTTTTTCAAAATATATTTTTTAATTAAAATATACTTAATTAAAATAAATAACTATTTTTTTAGCTATATTACTATATATTATTTTCCTTTTTATATCTTTTTATTTTATTTTATTATTTACTAATAATATAAAAGCTTATATTTAAAAATAAAAAAATTTAACTTACTTTTTCTTATATTTTATTAAAAAACTATATATGTATATTTATTATTATTATTATTATTTACTAATTAAAATTTTAAAACTACTTTATTTAATATTTTATAAAAATTAATTATTAAAGTAAATATAAATTTTATATTGGCTTTATTTATTAATTAAAACTTTTTTTACTATTTTTAATATGAAGAAAAATTTTTATAACTAATTTATAAAAATAAGTAATATTTTAAGCTTAATTTTTTTTAATTATAGCTGTTATTTTTAACTATTATTTTTATAGTTAAGTATAAGTTAATATTATAGCAATAATTTAATATTTTTTTAGCAAGTTTTTATATTTAATTTATATTTAAAATACTTAATAATAATAATATAGTAATTGTTTTTATTTTTATAAAATTTTATTTATTTAACTTGGCTTTTTAAAAATAATTATATACTGGTAAAAATTTTAATTAGCTATTATAAACTATACTTAAAATTTTTAAACAATTAAATAAATAAAATTTTATTTAAATAAAGTAAAATAAGAAAATTGAAAATAATTAAAGTTAAATTTAAAGTTAAAAACAAATTTTTAAAAGAGTTAAATTTTAAAAATAAACTAAAAATTTTTAAAAATATAATAAATAAGACAAAAATATATTTTTTGATACTGAAAAAAAAAATTATAAAAAATAAATAAAAAGTAAAAAAGTTAATTATAAGTAATAATTTAATAGCAGTATTACTTATAAATAATAGCTAAAATAAAATATATAGTATTAGATTCAAATTTAATATGATTATTATTTATATAGTATAATAAAAAGAATTATAGTATTGTCTATAGTATACTAAGCTTAATATAATTTATCTTTTATATTTTACTTTATTTAGCACTTTATTTATATAATTTAGCTAAATTAACTTTAAACTAAAAATATAGCTATTACAACTTTTAACTTTTATATAGATTTAGCTAAATGCTATTTTATTATATTTTTTAATTAATTTAATTTAAGTAAGTTTTTCTTACTTTAATAGTAAACTCCAGAATATAGAAGATAAAATCCTAAAATAATTTTATGTAATAAATCAATTCTCTTTTACTTGTAATATAAGCTTGAATTTCAAATATATGTACATTTATCTTTTATAGAAGCCTACAAAAATATATAAATATTGTAAAACTATACAATCTTTAAAGTCTGACTAAGCCATATTTGTACAAAAAATAGTTTTTTTACTATTCAAATTCAATAAGCATAAAACTATAACTTTTCGAAAAAATGACGTAACGCCTAGCTATTGCTTTTAGGAAAGGTAAAGCAACTTGTTATTCCAAAAACTTTTCCAAACTTTTAAAAAAATTATGGGAGACAGTGAAGTAGACAAGTTAACCAACAAATCGGCAAGTGAATACTATGATCCATGTAAGTTGGAAAGTAAACGTAGTATGAAATGTTTAGAAGCAAACAACTACAATAAAGAGGCTTGTCAACAGTTCTTTCAAGATTATAGGGATTGTAAAAAGAAATGGGTAAACTATAGATTTTATAAAAATTATTGAAAGACTGTTTTTTTGTAGGGTAAAATTAGGTTAGAAGAAAGGCTGAAGTACGGTATATTTTCCAAAGCTAAAACTAGGGATAGTACCGACCAGCAAAATGAGCAACAATAAATTGCTTTCATTATTAAGTTTAATGTAAATAATTTATATCGTAAGGAAGGGGAGATTTAAATACAATATTTTAATGCTAAATTAAGGCATATAAATATGGGAATTTTTAAATTTTAATTTTCTAATTTACTTTGTGCTATAGGCTATGGATCTCGGTTATTATCAAATTCACCTTTAATTTCTATTCTGTTACTATACTTGATTTTATTAAAATATATGGTACTGTATAATTATACTTTTCGTACTACCTACGATTTTTAACATACTTTTTATTTATTTTAAACATACAGTTTAAAATTTAATGCAATTAAATCCTTTTGCTTTACGTTGTATCGTTATATCTATATAGCAATATACTCATATATTTTTACATTGCCAATAATAATTTTTTCTAGTACTATCACCATTTTCTCAAACCTCTAGAACCTTTCACGATCCAAAAAGTTATATAATGACGTAATTAAACGTCACTTTTACATTAGAAAGTAGTAAGGACGTGTAAATTATGAAGTTTTTTTATTAAGAAATGTTTAAAAGTGTATTTCGAAGAACTCCTAACCGTATATTCAACAATCTAAGATTAACTGGTAGAATTTCAGTAAGTTTACATTATCGTATAAGAACATATAGTAATAAGATGGGTGACAAGGAATATAGTGACTTTTTGAATCGTAATGATAACTTCGACGAATATTTAGAAGAACAAACTGTCAATCCCAATATCGACAGTACATCGATTTTAGGTGTTAAAGAGTTAAATTGGTTATTGCCTATTCTACAACAAAGTAACAATTCTATTAAATTTAACAAGTTAGAATCGAAAGTTAAAGGTATACTTTTCGAGTCTGAATCCGATTTCAACCTACAGCCTTTTGAATTCCAACTTCAAGATGATATCCCTTCTAATACATTATTAGCTTTTAAGTTAGGCTTACAGAATGTAACCTCCAAATCCGAAGATTTTTGGTCCACTCTAAAATTAAAAAATTTATCCGTAACCCAATTTTTTAAAAGGTGTAGAATAGATGAAGAAGTGACTACCGAAGCCGAATTTAAAAATGGTTTATTAGAAAGTTTAAAGTCTGTGGACAGCGAAGCCGAACTTTATGTTTTAAAAGTGGATGAAGATGATGTTATACATCCTTACAACTATTACTTTTTAACGAGTAATAAGGTGGATAAGGACGGTTCGCAGACTTTCTTCGGAGTTTTAGGTGTCGAAGTGCAAACTTAAATTAAAACTTGGTATTTATATTTTAATAAAAATTGTACACAAAATTTGTATATTTTATTAGATTTTTAGCACAAAATATTAAACTAAGTTTCTTGAGTAAATTGAAGCAGAAATTAAAAATATATCAGCTAACTATCTTTATAAATCTTAACACACCATTTTTTGTAGTCGTA
Organism: Capillidium rhysosporum; assembly: GCA_037055185.1. Classification (NCBI taxonomy): domain Eukaryota; kingdom Fungi; phylum Entomophthoromycota; class Entomophthoromycetes; order Entomophthorales; family Capillidiaceae; genus Capillidium; species Capillidium rhysosporum. Next base: position 27,552 of record JAWQFY010000172.1, on the reverse strand, counting down.
TATGTACCTTTCTTAGTTTCAATGAAGTGTAAGGTGTAGTTAGTCCTGGATTTAGGAAGTATTAGAGTTTTAGTGGCATATAACGGACCCATCGATGAAAATTTAAATATTTGAAATAAATATATATATAATAATTTTATAAAAATGTGTCGTTTTACTTGTAGGAATGACTGTTGGGACATTATGTTCTTGATTCTGCTTTAAATTTTCTTCCATATAGTCGGTGCTTTAAAAAAAATAGCATAATCGTTACGATCATTGTAATCAGGTTGCGTATAGCTACGTACAATGCATTTAAATACTGGTACAACTAGTATTGAAAATTAACCTCTAAATATGCTTAATAAATTTATTTTTATGTGACCAAGGCTAGAAGTACAGGCAACTGTTATCCAATATATTCTTGTAACAGAATCCAGAGCGCTACTATCAACTTAAGTTCGGTATGTAAGAAGGTAGAATCTTGGTATGGGAGTATTGTGTCACCGATTTTAGTCAAATTAAATTCCAGTATCGATTAAAGTATAGCTAGATGCCCGAACTCTATAGTTCTAGCTGCGCCGTGTATTTAATCATTACAATTGAATTAGTAGAATTCGAGATTCAAAGTATGTAAAGCTTAATTAGATTTAGAATCAAGATTTATGGCTTTTTAAATTTATCATTTTTTACCGTATTCAATTTTGCAAATCTTAATTGTATTCTCTTCTTTGGATTCCAGTTTTAAAAAGTATTTGTCCTCTATACATTTCTGATCTTTATGTCAATAAATGAAAATAAATAAAACACAAAGCATATCACTCCAACCAACTCGTTATTATCACAGAATACTTTAAAAAATAAGTTGAATTAACTTTATGTTTCAAATTGAAAGCTTCTTCCTTATAAATTTCAAATTCATTAGAACCTACGAATTTGAGACAACCAAACTTAAGTTTATAAAGTTAATAGTTGTAAGTAGTTTAATTTTTTCAAGAATTTATTATCGGTTAGATTTGAACTAAATAAAATAAAATTTAAGTACGGAATTGTTAGTTAATATAAATTAAAATTTAACTTACTACATGTACTTTATCTTCAGCTAAGAACATCTTTTCACTTCTGTTATAGTAAAAAGTGCAGTCCGCATCCTTTTAACTTTATAGATTTTTTAAAAGCTTACGTCACATCCCTATAGCGAACATTTAGTCTTAGCGTTTCGATTATGCTAATTCTGTAAATCTGTAGATCTGTAGAAATACAAAAGCGTTTATCGAACTTTAATGAAGATACCTTATGTTCTCTATTTTATTTTGTACTATTGCATCGAAAACATCACCTTAAAAAATTTCAATCTTTTCCAAGTACTTCAAATTTGGTTTAAATTCGTTAATCTAAAATCTAAATTTTTATAACACTGACAGAATTTAAACATGAAAAATATTTAGACCTATTAATTTTTACATCTTTAAAACATTGATCATTAAACTTCATAATATACATTTTATTTTCTGTACTACTATCCCAACTATTACTTGAGTTTTAGCTCAATTTCATTTGCCATAAATTATCCAATTATTTTATTAAGTCAAATATTATACCTCCTACAACTGTACTTAAAAATTCACATAAAAAATTAGTTTACGGTTCCAAACTTTAATTTATAAACAATAGCAACTATAAAGCATATAATAACTAAATTAGTGGTTTTATATAAAATTACAAACAAGTACCGTTTATAAGTTTCAAAAATGAATGTTTTTTAACCCTTATCAATCTCATCTTCAATAACAAAGTTACAAAATATGTTAATCCGATCCCTCTTCCAACTCCTCTTTCCAATAATATTACTCAACCATGTCTTTAGTGATTCAAAAGAAGATACAACTTATCAAGGGTACGCAGCTATCGATCAGTATGGTATTGTAGGCTCTATGTTGATAACAAAACTCCACAACTCAACTTTACATTTCAGTTTAATATTTGTAAATTTACCCACATCTTTACAAAAACCAAATTTAAGTTTGAATTACCATGTACATAAAAACAGTATAAAAGGAAAAGACTGTGACAGTGCAGAAGGACATTTCGATCCCAAAAATGTTAACAAAGATGATAAAGATCCTAAATATTCATGTCAATCTAAAGACAGTGAGAAAAGTTGCCAATACGGTGACTTATCAGGTAAACCCACCATATTTAAATTATTAAAAACCGTATTGACACTTTAACTAGGTAAACATGGAAAGTTGGCAATCGCTAAACTACCCTTAAGACTAACTTATTTGGATACTCAGCTTGCAATTGATGGTAAAGACAGTATAATTGGTAAATCTATAGTTATACATGACCCTGTCGACTCTAAAAAAAGATTAGCTTGTGCTACTATTGTCAAAGTTGAAAAGAAAAATGATGATGCTAAAGATAATAGTATTCAAACTGTAGATATAAGCAGTACGTCTAAAGTTAGTTATACTGCTATTACAGCTACTGTAGATGGATTAAGTTCGGATGGATCGATGAGTACGATTTTGTCTATAAAACTAAGTCTGTTGATAGGAGTATTGCTTATGGTATTAGTATAAGGTTCGTGAAATGCTGGTCATTTAAACAGGAATGGGTTAAACATATTTGTCCTTAAGAATCAAAATCAAAGAATAATATACATATAAACTTATATATTTAACATAATAAAAACGCTTATAATTTCTTTAAATTTCAGTATATTCCCATTCAAATAAATATAAAAAGTAGAAAAGATTTATTTACACACAAAATTAAATCATTTTTCCCCAGCACTTTCTTCGGGTTGAAGCTCCAAGTTAACCTTAAAGATATCGTCGAACCAAGACGCTATGAACTTGGTAGAGCCGACTGCTTCAGGTAGGAAGGGTATCATATTAAGGAAGGCGTGGGATAAGCCTTCCAGCAGCTTGACCTCAACCCCAAACTGACCCGAAGTAGGACTGACGATATTCGAGATGTTGTTTGTTAAATTGGCGGAGTTGGGGTTATTGTGCATCTGGTCAGAGGACATAGGATAGAGTCTAGCGTACGACACCACACTGGGCAATAACGAGTTCCGGTCATTAACGGCGAGATTGCCATCGAATTTTATGTGAGGTGGGTTGGTCAAAGTAGGCTCCGAGTCACTTAGAGATTCGGTCGATGAACTTTCATCATCACCGACGGTGAAAGTACTAGGTTTACTAGCCTTGGAGGTGAGGGTGGTAGTCGACGTGGTTTGGAGTGGAGTTAGAGCGAACAGTGGTGCTTGGGGACTCTTTACTTGGGTTGGTTGCTGATGAGTTTGGGGGTGATTAGATTGACGTTTGAAGGCACGTAGTTTCGCCTGACGAATCCTACCGGCGAACAAGATAGTATCATCGACCATAGGATCCTTCTCCCCACAGATCAGATAGGTTTTAGGGAACTGAGCCAGTAAGTGTTCGGGACCTACAATAGGACTTAGATAGTAATCGTGCTGGAAGTCAGGGTCGGTGTGGGGCCCTAAATACAGAATAGCCATTGCACGCATCAAGTCAGGGGTTAATACGCGGTCGTTGGAGAAGGACATACGGCTAGTCATAGTCAGGCGTGATTGCTTACTACGTATGGGAACCTGCCCTGTGATCAGATCCGTCGTATCGGGGCTTAATACGTTAGTATCTTTAGCGTCAGTCTCCTCTAGAGCGTGCAGTTGGTCGGTAGGTTTCGCTTGAGTCGAGTAGAATCGAGCTAGATCCTTTAGGTTTGTGGAGGAAGGAGTACGTACCTGTTCTTCCAAACTTAAATAACGCGAGCCACCCCATGTACGTTCGGTATCGCTTACAGTAGACAAAGGACTCTTATGTTTATAATGGGATTTTGCTTCCCACAGCGAGGTCAACGATTTCACTGACTGATTTCTAAATAGACTGACTTGGTTTGGAGTCATCCAGGATGAGATGTTAAAGTCGAGACAGGGGTAGATCAATACGAAACCTTGGGGTCGAGGTAAAGGTTGGTGCCACTCCAAAATTTTGTACATCACTGCGGTAGCTATGTTTCCACCGGCTGAATCTCCAACTAAAGCGATGGGCATTTCAGTATGATGCTTCTGTTTTCCTTCGCAGTAGATCTGCGATTCCTTCAGCATATTCAAACCTAAGCACTGTCCTTTCGATTCTACTATGGTGCGGTAGGCGTCGAAACATTCTTCGATAGCATAGGGGTACGGGAATTCAGGTGCTTTCTTATAGTCTATAGCTAGTATGGGTACTCCAGTAGCTTTAGCCCAGTGAGCGATATGCGACTCATGAGTTGGTGGCGACATGGTTACAAACCCACCACCGGGTACGTAAAATACTAGCGATTTACATTTGGGTAGATCTTTAGCCCATCCCGTATAATATAAATAAGCAGTAATTGGCTCTTCATCGTACCCGTTATACGGTCTAGGTATCAGAATTTTACGTTTCACTCCGAACCAGGGACGGGTTAATGCTGTAATTGGTCTGATAAAGAAGTTGAGTTGTTTTTCCCATGATACACGCATCGCCTCTACAGTTATAGTGGCTCGGAAATTACGTACCTTTTGATCCGCTTCATTTGGAAAGAATAAGTAGATGATCGAGAATAATACTGAGAAAAAATCGCGTAGTATCTTTGGTTTTATCGGCATAGCTGTCCAAAATCCAGCATCTAACGCAGTCATTATCCAACTTGCCCTATAAAAATTTCTGGAATACTTGAATTGAGTTAGAACACGTTTATAGATTTATAGGGCTTACTAGATTAGATAGTGGATCAGGTCCTCCTAAACCTATAAGCGTTATTAAATGTCGAGCTGTATGTTGTGTTAAAAATGTAAAAAGTATGATCTGCAGTGGAGAGTACTTTCCTACAAATAATTATAGTTAGCTATAATGTTTAAATATGTTAATATAATTAACATTTACCTAATTTACGATTCCATTTAGCTACAAAGGGTGAGGTGAAGTTGTACCGATGACAATATTTAGCCACTCTATACCTTTTACAAATTATTAGTCAACTGTATGCTATAATTAAAAAATAATGAGTTAAAAAGATTTACCCTCCTAAAAGCAATAAAGCTAATTCTACTCTACGCCAGCCTGGTGATGGTCGTCCAACTAGGTGGTCTAACATATTTAATAAACTATTGTTCGCTTCAGAAAGATATTTGCTTAGTTTCGTTTACGTCGATTTATTGATATTTATATCTGAATTAGTTGATATTTTTGTTGAAAATTAAAAAGAAGGTTGATAAATAGACGACAACACGAGATATTTTGTAGCGCTCTAAAGGGTGACGATTACGATATAAATAAAGGGATTGTTGAAATGAAAACAAGGATGTTAAAAAGAAAGAAGCAATACAGTCTTAAAACCAGGATTTTTGAGTTTATGCTGATGGGTTGTGGAATGTGAAATGATAGTGATTGGAGCAGCATTAGGTAGTAAAAGTTGAAAATTAAACATTAAACGGTAGGACTTTAAAAGCCTTAATTCTCAAATATGATTGGAACAACTTAACAAGTTATACCAGCTTCTACTTTTGTCAATATTGCTTGTAGGCTGAACATCTTATCTGAAACGTTTACTAATAGTTCATTACGGGATAAAAAATTCGAAGGAGACTAACAACCGAAACATAAACTAAAATAGCTTTAGGACTGTTTGATACAAGTGTACTCGTCTTAGGGAAGAGAAATTTAACTTATTTATTCAACATCAATCAAATATAATTTTATAAGATGGGTAGTTTTAGCTTTACTAGGAGTATCAAATATTCTGACATTAAAAATAATCAAAAGTTATGATAGCTTTTATAGCGATGGAAAGTTTAATCCTTTAGTAGAAGATAACAAAACCAAAATAGGTTTATTAATTTTAGAGGTGATTCAATTTTTAAGACGTACATCCAACATGAAAATTATTAAGATTTTGTTTTTATTGAAAGTTTAAAAGCTATACGATTTAACGACCAAATAAATGGTTTAGAATAGAGCACTGAAGCTATAGCTAAATTAATGGCAAAATGGAAATTTGAAAACCGTTTAGTATGTTTAAGAGGTAACTACGACACTTTTTATTTTTATAGAGATAATTAGTAATCTAGGTTGACATAAAAAAACCAATCTAGTTTACTATATGAAAATCTCAACGATAATGTTACTTTTACTTTGAAAAGAGCCGCTTCATGGGCTTTCGGTTACATATTAACGAATACAATGAGATAGATGGTGAAATTAAAATGCGAGTTGTTAAATATTCACCTACTAAACAAATTTGGCACAATAAGCTTGGTTATACTGTATGTGAAATTTTCTTTGCAAATTTTACAATTTATCGATGCAGTATGCTGGTAATATTAGTTAGGGTATATCGATCTACGAAATTATAATTAAAGAATGTGAAGAGTAAGGTAATTTACCAAGAAATATTCTAAGGTACCTTTTTTTACTTTTTAGTGGTTCATTAACTTCTTATCTTAATATTATTAAGACCAAATCAGCAGGTTTAGTTAATTTAAATTTCAGCATAAATAGTATCTCCCCGGAGACATAGTACATCTTTTTAAAACCCCCTGCTGATTTTATACCTAAACTAAACGGCGGCGAAGTTTCAAACTTTTATTTAATATCTGCTGAAGTAAATACTTTTAAATTTGATTCTTTTTTTTTACAAATAGTGAACTAATTTTTGAAAATTTTACATAACGATGAATTTAGATCTAACTGTGATTTAAACCAACTTGATTTTCTATACATTCTATTAATTTTGAATTTAATTGCTTTTGCCTTTCTAATTTGTTGAAATTTTATTAATAGGAATAACGAACCTAATTTACATGAGATCTTGGCAAGATGTTATAAACTATTACCTTTCAACTAATTCAATAAATAGATAAATCTTTCATATACGTATATTTTTTTTAAAAAATGGGTGATGTTTATTATAATACGAAGGTTAAAATTTTAAGCATCGTAATATTTTAAAGATTTGCATTTATAGAGCTTGTCAGGTAGCTGAAATATTTAAAATTAATTTTTGATAAACTTATATATCTGAAGCTCAAATACAAAAGGGCTTACAAAAAGTCGATTAGTCGTGAACCTTCTGTAATTCAGAGCTTTTGCTTAAAAATGGGAGCAAAATGTAACTTTATATTGACTGTGTTAATAATAATAATAAAAATTTAAGTAATACAAATATTAAAAAATAAATGACTAATAACAAGACTAAAATCTTTACCAGAACAAAACAATAACTAATTTTAAGATCATATGATAATGCTACAATAAACATCGGCGGGTATCAAACCATTCGATGCTGATTTTGTAAATTATCTAGTTAACTCCAAAAGCTCATTTTCAGACACAGGTGAAGTGGGACGATCATTTTCCTCAAGATTGTTGTCAACAGAGTTATCGGCTAACTCTTTAAAAATCAGTGACTTTCTATGATTCTCATTGACTTTAGCTTCAACAGCTGTGATGAGGTGTTGGAACAGTTCGTTGTACTTATCCATACTTTGTCTGTGACGGCTTTGCCCGGAGTCGGGAGATTCTATATCTACCTGATTAACGTATTTTTGCACTTGGTAATAATAAAGTTTAGAAACGGAAATAATTTGTCTCAGTAGTTCGGGATCTTCAGTGTCAACATCTTCATCGGGATCAAGACTAGATAAAATGTTATTGACAGCCATTTCATCATGCTTATCCAGTGCAATTTTATTGTTTTCTTCGCTTAAATTAATTTTGGCTTTGTGCTTCGTATCGATCCGATTGGCACGTTTTTCTAGTACCCTTGACCATTTTTCAGTTGAAACTGATATCAGATAAGCTGCCGCTACTAGACCTAATAGGGCATAGGCGATAAATACTACCATCCCGTAAAAGGTTGCTATAGTTATATCACCGTATCCTACTGTGGTAAACGTAACAAAGCAGAAGTACAGCGCATCAAAGTAAGGCCAATCTTCAGTAACCATAAATATAACAGCACCCAAAAACCTTTGAAAAATTAGTATATTATGAAAAACATTAGCAGTACCAAAATACTATTAGAGCCAAAACTGCAAACTGGAGTTGACGTGTAAGCTGTAGGTCCTTTCGTTCTTCCAGCATATTACGACGTTCTTTAAGATGAGCCTTTTCATCTTTATTTGATTTATGGGATTTGTGTACAAAAAGCTCAATCTCGTCTAGGCGATACTGCTCAAGTGTTTGGATATAATATTCCTCAAACCCTTCCAAAATAACTATTCTAATACAATTTATCAATATACCCATAGCTACGATGCCAACTATGGCATAAAAGAATAGGAATATTCTTGTACCTAATAACTTTGGTACTACATCTCCAAAACCTATAGTTGTCATAGTGACTAAAGGAATTTAGAGAAAAACAAATATATATATTACCTAAAGTGAAGTAAATTCCTTTAGTAAAGGTCCAACCTTCAAAATATGAAAATATGAATGCTCCAATTGCGGACCATAAAGTAGTGATGATTATAAAAAACACCAAATTTCTTTGTTTATTAGAAATACCACTTCCCTTCATCCTTAATTTGTCATTTTTAAAATAATCAATCACTAAAAAGAAAGCAGATACTAATGAGAATATACTTGTAGTTACACCTGCTGCATAATCTCCGGTAAATCTTTCATCCATTCGAGGCGGATCTTTTACAGCATAATCCATCAGAGGACCTAAGAAAAATGAGGCTATTCAAAGCTTGGTTAATAGAGTTTTATAAAGTATAGAATACCATGTGCACAGAAACAGAAAATGGCTAAGAAAGTGAACAGAACGATACGCTTCTCTAAAAATCTGCACAGCAGAAATACGTTTGCCATGAGCAAGAAAAATAACCCTAGTGAAATTGAAACTGTGACCACTAAACAATAAATTTTAGTTTATATTTACAGCAATAGTTTTACAAAGATCTTTAGAGATTTTCGCTTCAGGTATTAATTTATTTGATTTCCAAGTACCAGTTAAAGGTGGTATCGATAGTAGAATGGAGATAGGACATAAAGCTCCTACCAACATAGGTAAATATCTAATCGTATCGTATTGGGCTTGAGAGTGGTCATTATATTTATTTTCGTTATCGTTCGTACCGGCTGCCATATTTGCAATATATGGTAAGTTGTAAATGTCTGTCGTAACTTTTAAAGTATAAAAAATAGTTCAAAAAGTAGACAATGTTCTTTTTATTACTCCTTGTACTTTTCTATTTGTGTTTATTTTCGAAACATTTTAAAAGGTTTGGTAATTTGGTTATTCACTAAAATCTTAGGATAACTTGTCAGCTGTCTAATTACATTATTTTATGCGAAGTTACATATAAATTGTTCAAATAACTTGACTTAAATAAATTTTTGCTAAAATTTACTCCTACTAAATAGTTTTGTATGGGGGCTGAATCCTCTTAGAATTTTTTTAAATGTTCCATACAATGTCATTATTGCACCAAGAATGCTTATTGGATTACAGCTAAATGACAATAAAATGCAAATTGTACCATAAGTAGTAAATATATTTTTTCAAAAATGCATCAAGTTTCAAGAATATAGCATACTACACTGCATAAAAATAATATTTTCCAAACAGGAAAAAAAATAAACTTCTCACTTTTGATATAAAATTCACAAGAAATATAATAAAAGGATTTTAACTAAATACAAATCGGCAGTTTAAATCAATCAATTCAGCTTCAAATTACGAGATTTAATTTTAAAATATCAATTTTATAAAAATCTTACAATTTAACATGAGAAAGTCGAAAACGTTTATTTCTTGATTTAAAAATTAAAGGCAGCTTAATTCGGCTTAAGTTGCAAAAATAATATATTGAATCTCCAAAACCTTACAAAAAAGGATTTTGTTAAAACAGGATGCCTCGGAGCATTTGCTTCATCTATTCAATCATCATTTCGTCTCCTCGCTGAGATCTTCCACGCATCCGCAGCCCCTATCCCACTTTAGTTTATCTATTCGCCTTTGTTATTATTATTATTAAACAAGTACTTGGGACAGGACTCTTGCCTTTCAAAAAGAAAAAAATCAGGAATCCCAATCATTTTCCAATATAGAAATTAATATTCCAAATTCCCAATCTTTCTAAAAAATTATATTCTTTATATCTTAGTACTTAAATTTTGACATAATGAGTTATTTTAAAAATCATAATTTCAAAACTTTTATACATATTAGCTAAAAAGCTTAGAAAATTGCAGTTTGTATAAAAGAAAATATATTTTAAAAATAGGTTTACATACTTATCTACCTTTATTAAGTCTATATTTAAAATATCAAACATATATTTTAATTTGTTATATTTCAGCTATATATTTTTAATTTTAAAATAAAAATTTGAATAAGTTAAAAACTAGAACAAATTTAAATTAAAAATATATTTAGTATATCTTTTTATATAGCTTAAAATAAAAGCTCAACTAGGGTATATATATTAAGTAAATTTAAATTAAAAGTAAATAAAATATTTAAAAGTATAAAAATATATTAGTATTCTTATCTTAGGTAAAAATAGGCAATTAGCTACTTTTAAAAGCAGCTAATTTTAATTTTTTTTTAAATTATTACTAACAAATTTTAAAAAATAAATTATACATTTAAAAGTTATTTATTTATATTTTAGTACTTATTTACCTATAGTTTTTAGCTATATATATTTAAGTTTATAGCTTTAAGCTTTAATTACCCTTTTAAAATTTATACTTTTACTATAAAGCTTAATAGCTATTTATAAGCTTTTTAAATTAGATATACTAGTATTTTTTGTAAAGTACTAACTTATAAAGTCAAGTATTTTTAATATAATTTTATAAGAAAATAAATATTAGTAAAAAAATTTTTAAACCTTAATTTATTAAACTATATTGCTAAAGTTAGAATTAAATTAAAACTTATTTATTAAATATATAATATCTTATATAAATATAATAATTTATTAGTATTTATTAAGTTTATAATAAAGCTATTATATTTTTAATTTAAAAAAAGCTTATTTTAAAAGCAAATTATTAAATAATATACTTTTATATATAATTAAATTCTTTAATAAAATAATTATTATAGTATAATTAAAAAGTAAAAATTATATACAATAATATACTTTTTTATTTAAAATAGTAGAAATTATTAGATATTTTATATTATTTATATATTAAATATTTTTATTAATATAATTTAATTAAAGAAAAAAAAGTATAAAAGGTTAGCTTTATTTTTAAGTTATCAAAAATTAATATATATATATACATTATATATTAAAAAGGTAAAATTTAATTATTTATAAATTATTATACTATTTAAAGCTATTTGTAGCATTTTAAAAAGTTATGTAAATAATGTATTAAAAATTAATATTTACTAATATAAATATATAAAAATTAAACTTATAATAATATTTTTATTACTAATATTTTAGTTTAATATTTTATCTAAATTTAATAATAAAAATAAAAATAAAAGTTTATAATAAAGTTTAGTAAAATTATTATATTAATAAAGTATTAGAGTTTTAATTATATATATTTTAAGTATGATATAAATTTTAAAATTAGTAGTTATTAGTTTATAATAGAAAATTTTAGCTATTTATTAGTTTTAACTATTATTTATTAATAAAATGTAAAATTTTATATTTAAAACTATATCATATTTGTTGTTTTTTTAATCAATTTTATTATTCAGTACTTTATTTTCTGTATATGTAATTTATTTATACTTAAAAAACTCTGTTATATAATACTTTAATAATATTTTATATCAAAATATTTAATTATATTTCATACTTATAACTTTACTTATTTATATGCTTTACAAACTAAATAGTTAAAATTTGGTTTTTTAGCAATTTGTTTTATAATAATATAACTAAAAATTATGTTAACTATTATTTTAATTCTTATTACCTAATTTTATAAATATAGCTACTCAAATTACTTTCAAAATTCTAGCATATATCTTTACTACTATATCTTAAAATAAAAAATCAAAGATAAGCTCCAAGGTACTTAGTATAATATAACATGAATATCTCTTAATATTAAAATTTATCAAATATCAAGAAAATACTTTAGATTTCAATAACAAACTATAATAGTTTTTATTATATATTATATATTCAGGTAACAGCAGTCACTAAAATTTTGGAATTTTTATTAAGTAAAAGTAGTCAAATACACTAAGAGTATACTTCGAATTAATTACTGAATATGAAGGACCAGAAGAACTAGCATTTAATTTTTAGCAAAGGTACTACATAAATGTATTGAATTAAGCAAATACTATCAGTTCTAAAGCGTGCTTAAACTGAATTATTAATATTAGATAAATTCTTCTCAGGTAGCAATAGTAGACGTTGAAGTTGTGATTACTGAATAGTAGCTTTTATATTCCAGTTTACCGGAGCTGTACGATGTCGCTCACATTCTCTTCTAACATCCCCTCCTGGTTCCATATTTAATGCTTGGCAAATTAAATTACCCTTAAGAATATTATTAATTTCAACCTCTGATTACTAAAATTTTCCGAACAAATAATAAAATTAACCCAATTTTTTTGGAATTTTCGAATTCTTAACTTTCAATTCTTTTATTTGCCTGTAATTTCATATATATTTAACTTTTTTAAATGACGAGGGTAAATGAAAGAAGAAATTTAATTATTTTAGTATCTATAATACTAATATTATATATTACATTTTTATTTGAGAGGCATTACAATCGACCTTTTGAAGGGAAACATTTATCTAAAGAGTACATAAGTAAACATAAGAAAGATATAGTAGGCGAAATATCTATACAAAAGAATATATTTCAGACATGGAAGGATTACAAAACACCAAGACCCGATTTAGAAATGAGTTGGAAAGAACTGAATAAGGATTTTAATTACAAGTTATTAAACGATACCGAGTGTGAAGAGTTTGTCAAAAAAGCGTTTCCAGCGATCTTTCCTCTGTACAAAAGGTTACCAGAGAACGTTATGAGGGCAGATCTGTTCAGATATTTGATAGTTTATGAGAAAGGTGGTGTTTACTCTGACCTAGACACTGAATGTTTAAAGCCTATACCAGAATGGAACGGCGGGTTTAATAATATGACGATTAACTGTATAATTGGTGTGGAATTCGATGCTTCCAATAAAAAGGTACCTTATTTCGAAGAGGTTCAGATGCAATTTATTCAATGGACTATAGCCTGTTCCAAACAACATCCTTTGATGTACCACGTGATCAATAAAATTGTGGAAAGGTACGATAAGATGACGGACGACGAAATAAAGAAGTTCACTGTACATGAAGTGACCGGTCCTACCATCTGGACTGAAGCTATTTTAGAATTTTTGTGTATGAATGAGTTTTGTAATTGGAGAAAGTTGCAAGGTTTGGATGAACCGGTACTTATAAATGATATACTTATTTTACCTCCTACTTCGTTTAACCCTTGGACAATATTTAGAGCTAAACCAAAAAATCATAGACTTTCTTACGTATTCCATGCATTCTTAGGTAGTTGGAAATAATTGATATTTTAATATACAGTTTTAATAAGTAATCTTTTTATAATTAATATTGGAAATTATTTTAATTAATTTATAATTTATTAAAATGGTAGGGACATGTATTTGTTTTCGAATATTTTAGTAGATTTGAAATAGTCGATTATTAGTTTTACGCTTAGATTACTTGATTTACTTAACTATATTACTCCTTTGATTTATTACTTTTGAGTATAAAGGTATCGATTAATCATAAACTATTGATATAGTTAATGATATATAAATTAAATATTGGCTTGCATTTATAACCTTTTTAGATACTAATACATTTTTAAGAGTAGTAACTTAATTTTTTAGGCATCTAAAACATATTATTTTACTTTATCTGTAGTTATTAATACTCTAATTTAAAGAAATTAACATCAAATATTAAACTTACAGTGTCTCTTAAACCGCTTTCAAAAATCGCTATACTTCTAGAATTTAGAACTCAATATTTTTGAAATCAGAAAATAAGTGATTAATCCATTTCTAATTTTTACAAAAACTTGACGAAAAAATGACTTTAATTTTTACAAGAGAAAAAATAAAAAGAGCAATAGTATTAACCTGTTCCTCAAATTTTACAATCAGCGAGAATTCCAGGAACTTTAAACCCTAAGAATCAACCGGAGAAGGAGAGTGATTTAGATTTTTCAGATTTAATAGAAAAATGCATTGTACAATTCGATGACAGCTTAGGTAATTTAATTGGAGTCGACAGTTTCCCTAAAGTTGATGATTTCAATAAAGAAAAGTTACTCAAAGTAGTTTAAAAAACTATAATCAATTTGGTAATATAATTCCTGAATCTTTGCACTTGCCTCAAGAAGAAACTGATGGTAAAAATATAATAACTGGTTAAGTTTTTTATAAAAGATTTTATTTTAACGAAATTAGAATTTTATATTTAGAGTATCAAACTAATAAATAGGCCAGTAAAGCTATAAAATCAACCAACGGATTCGCTTTCAACAAAAAACACACATTGTCTGTTAACAAATTTAGCGTTATAAAGGATTATAATAATTTACCTTCTGAGTTTATAGAACCCGAAATAGAGGCTTATGTTGAGAAAGAGCATTTATTAAGTCTTCTAACTGATCCTTCAGTAAGAGATCAATTTGTAACTTTTATTGGAGACACTACCAGTATAAGCTGGAATAACTGTAGTGATGCTCCAGAGTCTGTATTCTCTCGCAAAGTTAACTTATTTTTTACAACATTCTTAATAAAAGTTAGCTCTGTACTGAAAGTTACGTACAATGATCTCTTCAAAGTACATACCTTACCAGTCACCATCGACAGGGAATTGCCCTATAGGGTGGTTCCAGTTGGAACAAGATTATTAGATTTATGCACTCTGATGTTAAGTATATTGATTACTCACCTAACGAGCGTTGTTTTGTCTCATGGTTAAATGAGCCTATTGTCCCCGGATCCGGCGCTGCTCCTGGAGTTGTGTTACCATTCTCTGAAGAAAATGAAGACCATCAGATCTGTGTATGAGGTATCAAAATCGGTGTTTTGTTGCGTTCGTTCCCTCGTGTTGCCTCAAATAATCCGAACAAGCGATAAAGTTCATCTGGTCTATATTCAAATGATTCCCTAATGAGAAATACTTTGCTCGTGTAATACCTGGTCAGATTCTTTCCATCTATACTGCTTCCGATATAAATCTTTTGGACAAAAAGTCGATCAAAGGTGATGGTATTGTCGATTTTTAATGGGCTTCTGCTCCCAAAATTCACAAGAAAAAGAAAGAAGCTGGAAAGTCGGTCAAGAAACCAGAATACATGATTGCATTCTGGGTTCCCGAAATCAGGAACAATCCTGCCCGTGTTACTTTAATCTCAGTTCCCTTTAAAAGAAATTTTACGTGCCAACAATCTGTTTAACGTCAACACTGCAAGTTCTAATAGCACCAGTTCAGTAACCTGCTGGCTGTTAGGGCTAACCGATTTACAAAGTCCAATAAATCTACTTTCTCCAGTTTGGAGATGTTCCGAATTCGAGAAAAGGATATCCTGGTGGGGATCATCGAGTTGAAGAAGAGCATCTTACAACTCGCTTGGGAGAACACTAAGTTGAAACGGTTTACTATCATCACCACCACTAACACTCTACCAACTGGACCTATCGCATCTGAGTCAGCACCATCAACTATCCGTACCAGCGTCAGCTTCTACATCCGTGAGATCAGCAAGAGTATTAAGAAACAGATCGGCAAGGATCATTTCAAATACGTTTCTACCTTGGAAAAGAAGACTACCAACCACCTGACTTGGTCACCCAAGGGCCGTCATCTAGCTATGGCCATCTTCCGTAGCCAGAATTTCTTCGAGATCGAGCTTTTGGATATGGACTTCGACACTGACGTCAAGAACCCCGCCCCTGTCGTCCTAGATACTGCCGAGCATTTCGAGGGAAACTGACCTGGAGTGGAATCCCACCGGTAGCTACGTTATTTCAAGTTATTCATCTTAGAGGTATAATATCGACAACGGGTTCAGTGTTTGGGAGTTCAAAGGTACCAGCATTTACAAGAAACCTGTCTGTCTATTCAAACAGTTACTGTGGAGACTTAGGCCTAAATCCCTGCTTTTCGAAGATACTAAAAAGAAAATCAAACAGAATTTGAATCAGTATTCCATAATTTTTGATGAAGAAGATGCTTCCTCACGTAACGCTGTCTCTGCTGCCGAACTTGCACATCGTAAACGTTTGGAGAGTTGAGGTTGAAAAGGATCTTCAGGAAGAGAGAGTTAAGTTATACAGTGTTGACGAAGAGATCGAGGAATGAGTTAAAGAAGTCGTCGAAGAACTTGAAGAGATCGTCCAAGATGAGCAATTATGCTTTTTAATAAAATTTTAACTTCATTGAATTAAATATTATGTTTATGGATAGTGATTTAAAATGTATTTTTTAAAGATAATATTTAAAGATTAATTATAACCTTTTTTACTTAGATTTACCAACATATAACCACCTTTATAATTACTAAAGAGCTATGACAGTCTTAAAGACTGAAATATATATTTTTGCCTTATTGTTTACAAGCATCACCCATCAAGACTGAGCTTTTAAAAAGATGAGTTGTTAGTAGTAAAGGTACCAGTTTAAATTTTAAATAGAATAAATTTGATGTATTTTTAATAACAAAATATTTTTTTTAAATACAAACAGCTTTTGATTTAGTTTTTACAAACATGGTAGGGTATAATAATATCTGATTTTCAAAATTAATTTTTAATTTGTGCTTATAAGCAGGCTGTTTATTTGTATAACTAATTTGCTATAGTTATAAATTTAAATATTATTAACTTGTATGTTAATAATAAGAAAAAATATTAATAAAAAACTTCTAATATATGCTGTATATAAAACTAGATACTTATAGACTTAGCTGTTTTTAAAAAAGATAGAAGCAATAAAAGAAAGTAGTATATATATTTACTTTATTTATAAAATTTTATTATTTTATAAAAAAAATAATAAATATTTTTTAATACTGCTATATATTAAAATAATTATATATTATATATACTATATTTTATAATAGTATATTAATAAAAATTAAACTTTAAAAAATATAAAAAGCTTTAAATTTAATAAAACTATAATAATTTTTAAAACTTAATTATATAGTTATTAACTTGTTATTTTAAAGAATTATAGCTAATATTTATAAGTTATTAATAAATTAAATAAGTTAGATTTTACTAACTACTTTTAATTATTTACTATATAAATTTATAATTTATTAGTATTATAACTATTTAAATATTAATATATAAATTTTAACTTTATAAGTATTTATATTTATTACTTTATTTTATAATAACTTTTTATAATATTATAAATCTATAAAAATATATTTATATTTTATTTTAAATTTGTATTTTTCTAGTATAATAAGTATATTATATTATTATATTAAATTTAAGTTTTCAACTAATTTTATAAAATAATACTAATAAAATAAGTTTAAAACAAGTTGTTATTTTATAATAAATTTATTAAATTTATAATAAATAAATTAATAGCTATTTATAATTATAAATAGTATATATAAATATAATATACTAAAAACTATTTATAAAATAAAATGGCTATATAAGCTAGTTTAAATTTAATAAAGTATATAAAAAAAGTTAGTTAAAATATTTAAAAATTAATTTTAATTTAAAAAGCTTTTTTAGTAATATTATTTTTAAAAAAACCCATTTTTGCTTAAAATATACTTAATAATTATTGTTATTTTAAAAAATAAAAAATGTAAATAGAGCTAAAAATATATAATTTGTTAGTTTTTTATATAATAGCTTTAATATTATTTTAATTTTAAATATGTAACTTGCATTTTTAATATATTAAGCTTATTATTATAATTTATTTTTAAATAAACTTATTTAATATAATAAATATAATAGTAAAGTAAAAGTAAATACTGAAACAGCTTTATTTTTTTTAGTTTTTAGCTTAATATTTTTTTTGTAATTTTATATAATATTTTTAAATAAATATAATTTTTAGTATAATTAATTAGTATAATAGCTATATAATTTATATAAATTTATTAAAAGTTTTTATATATTAAACTTTTATTAATAGATAATAGTTATACTAAAAGAGCTATAACTTAAGTTAGCTATATTAAAAATATTAAAAATTATAATTATTATTTATTTTTAAAAAACTATTATAACTAATATAGTTTAATTTTTATATAAAATTTTCAAAAAAAATATATAGTTAAAGATTAGTTTTTAAGTTAGCTATATAAGTATTTTATAATATAATTTTTAATATATATATACTTTTTATATAATATAATTTTTAATAAAAAATCTTTAAAAAAAAACTCAACTTTTTTTTTAAAAGCTAAAAAAGATATTAAACAAATATTATATATAATTGCTTTTACTATATAACTATATATATCTTTTTTATTTAATAATAATAATAAAATTATTATTATTAGTAATTTAAATAAAGTAATTATATAAAATTAAAGTTATTAAAAATAAAGTATATTTATTTCTAATTTATATTATATAACTTAAAAATATTTTTAATTATATTTTATTATATTAATAAATTAGTTAATTTAAAACTTTATTTTAAACTATAAATTATTTTTAGCATTAATATATTTAAAAAATTTAAAAATTTAAGCAAATTTAATAAATTTTATTATTTATAAATTTTAAGCAGCTTTTATTAAGCTATTAATATTTGGTTTATTTTTATTATATAGTTAAATATTTTTAAATTTAAAAATTAATATTTTAATAATTTAAATTCTTTTTTAAAACTTATTAAAAAAGTTTAATTAGTATATACTTACTAATATTTATAAGTATAATTAGACATATTTTTAATTATAATACTTAATTCTATAAATACTAATTATTTATTTTATATTAGCTAAGCCAAATATATGTTTTTTAAAGCTTTAATTGTAGCTATTTTTTATAATATAATAATTTTTAGCTATAACTATAAAATAATTATTAAATTCAAAAATGAATAATATTATAGTAATATAATTTAATATTTAATAAAAATATTTAATTATTAAAAAATATACTAGAATTTTTAATTAATTTTTAAATATATATTATTAACTATAATGGTAATTTTAAAGCTAATTAAAAATACTTTTTATTATACTACTAGTTAATTATAAATTATTTTAAATTACATTTTAGAGTAATTTTTTTTAATTTATATATAATTATTAATAGTTATCAAATTTAATAAAAATAATTTTAATTTTAATTTCAAAATATTTACAAAAACTATAAACTTAACCTATAAAACTACTGCTTTAGCTTTTATATCTTATAACAAATACAGTCCACTAATTAATAAACCTACTAAAAAGCTGTATAAACATAGATAAAAAGACCTGCTTTAAACTTTTCATTAAATGTTGTCAAAAGTTAAATTATATAAAGCCTAGTATAAATACTTATAATGTATATAGCACTAATATAAGCCTTCAAATTGAAAAAATTATAAATAAAATCTAAAATTACATTTTATTAACTAAAAGTAGGAAATGAATCTAAACAAAAAGTAGATAAACTTTGTTATCCTTAGCTAGAAAAGTAAATCTAATTTACATTTGAAACTTGAGTCTAGATTAAAATATACAAGGCTTTTCCTTATTTTAGAAAGTATCTCCACACTATCCAACTTAAATCTAAGGTTTTTGTGAAGTGTAGCCAATTTTACTAGCAAAACGATATCATGAACCAGATTTTGCACTATTTCTTTGCTGTACCAGCCTTCAAATTCGGTAGGTTGGAAGTGCAAAAAGGTGAGGTAGATATAAAGTGGAGAAATTAAGCTAAAGAAGAAAAATACCCCTTGTTTTACTGGGATTTCTTCTAATTCACTGCCAGGCGATTTCAAATTATAAAGTGCTTTGATTTGAAAGGTGTACCGGGGAGGAAGTTTGTCGATATAAAGCGGTAAAACTGCATTAAAATAGATTACAGTAATTAAATCGGATGCCGGTAGTAATTTAACAAACTCGTTATTATCTAAAGGGATTGGAGCAGGAATATTAATTATAGAAGGATAATAAAGTAGAAGTAAGAGTGAGTTTATAGATACTATAAATTGGTTACGTTTATCACATTTGAACAAATCTTTCTTAGTAACAACAGCTTGGCCAAAGTGGGTCTGATACCCTGGACCAACTAGTCTATACTGCTCGACGAAGTTTAAATAAATGTAGGGTAAACTATATAAAAACTCTTCAATATCTTGAGTAACATTTAAAGGTAATCTAAGTTTATCAAATGGAATTGTATTACGTTTCTTTATCGGATATTCTAAATTGACATTTTGTATATGAATCATTATAGATATAAAAGATCTGACGAATTTAGACATTAGATCATCACTAAGAAATCCGGACGTAGAAGGATTTTGAACCTGTAACTCAAATTTATCAAAACTTAATTCAGCCATTCCAGGTAATCTAGTATCGATTGGTGGTAAATGTGGCATATATACATTTAAAGCAAGCGCAGACATACGTAAAGCTTGCCATAATTTTACTAAGCGGTTATTATCTACATGGCTGTTCAAACTAGAGGTTTTGCTATTATAGTTAGACAAAAGCAAACTTTGTGTCATTCTAATTGCTGAAGTTAGATAACGGTGTCCTAATCTAATTTTATGTCGACTACAAGAAGTAATAAAGTGTAAACATAATGTGACTATAGAATCGATAGATAATTCACTGTAAACTTGAGGTAGCATTATTCTAGCATTTTTAATGCTATTAAGAAAAAGATCCTTAAAAACTAAATTGCGGGGAGAAAGGTTAAGTTGAGCTAAAACCATGAAAAATGCATAAGATAAAGGACTAGGTTCCTTTTTAGTTAATATTTCATTTGAAATCTGAGGAGTTAGATACATTCCGTATACATCAAGTGCAGAAAAGTATATGTTTAAGCCATTTTGTAACATAATGCCATAGTTAACGGAGGTTGTCGAATTCAAGCGCTCTAAACCATTCCCGATCCTTGTTAATAAATTAGTATTAAAGCTTCTATTACAATTCTGTTCATTAAGTATACTATTTACCCTTTTAAACTGAAAGTTAAATTTGACTTCTGTTTCTAAAAACTCTTCATCTTCACTGGAACTATCTAGATTACACAGTTGTAACTTATCTAAACTTTCCCTTAACCAAGTAACGTATGTCTTTAATGAAAATAACTGTTTAGGTGTTAAATCGGCTGAAATTCTAATTAACTTTAACAGCTCCAATTCTAAACTATCTAATCGATTTCTTAATTTATCTGCTTTAGATCTAATGCGCTTTTTATTACTAGGGCTGGGTATTAAAGATAAATCAATTGATTCAGATGACATAGTTGCTTATTTATTAACAGTTAAACTAAACGCATTGACTCTTATATTTATAATTGCCTCCTACCTTAGGTCGGCTTGAAGTCTTATTTCTTCTGTTTATCCCAAAACAACCGGCTTTCTTATCTCAATAATTTTTTACAACTGTCTCAAAATTTGGAAAATTTAGGATTCAGGTTATTGTGAATTAAATTGGGATCAGTGCTATTTCAAAAAAAAGTTTATACGTAAAACAAAAATGACTGATCGAAAACAAAATACCCCCAAGTATTATATATAACTTTATTTTGTTTAGCTTTTATTGATTAACGACATCAGCTTATATCCGATTTTGAATTAATTGGAAAAGTATCTAGTCAACTTAAAAATTGATTAATTAATTGAAACAAGTACAATTTAATTTGCCAAACTTTAAAAACGCTCAAAAAAGGGATTAAATATAAAATGGTAAAAATTAGCAAAAAAGCACTTGCAAAACAAGTTTCCTACATCAGTAAGGACAATATCAAACCCGATGTTGTATAAGACAGAAGGGTTTAATATAAACCATAAACTTAAAAACTAGGCTCAGAAAAATGATTTGTGATTATTTTTACAAATATCGTTTTATATAAAAGTTAAATATACTAAAAACCACCACTACCACATTAAAAATGATTTTCTAACTCTTTTTACTGATATTCTTTAGCTTATAAAATAGTTATACCGCAAACTCCATAGTATATAAATAGTATCGTCATTACCAATGTGTAAACAAGCTATAGGATTAAAGTTATATCTCTACTAATAATGAAGATACTTTATACGAGTCCACTGCAGTTCTTATTAGCCTTGGCGGTGAGGAAGGCTCTACCTAAGATCCAAATTAACTGTTTTACAAATAAAAAAGATGTTCATCCCAATGGGTTTTTATGATCTAATAAAGTGATTTTATGTCTTAAATTTTTGAGCACCCAGTTGTTTTGCTTTTAGCAACTAGTTATTATAAAACATGAAATACTTGATTTAGTTAGCAAAGAAAGAAGTACAGTAAATGATTCAAATTTTAACCAATAAAAATTAAGTGGAATTCTTATATTAAAATCTGAAATGATAAACTTTTTTTGAGAATATTGATTCAACCAATTTCAAAGATATAGCTGTTAACTGCTTTATCAACCATAATAAGGTACATTGTTGGGTTTTAATAAGGTGCTGAAGGTAGTTATTGCCTAAATAATAAGTTGATAAGTTTTTCTAAATATTAGTAAGCTTAATTTCTTATGATATAATTTAGATTAAAAGGAATTTTTACTAAGATTTTAATATCTCTCTTTTAAGTAGCTATTTCACTTTAAGAGTAGTTTATTTTGGAAACCTATATTAATTAAAGTAGAGGAAAATATGAAAAAGTATAGTAGTAGTAGTAAATTATATAAAAAATAAATTTAACTAAAAAAGCTAAAATAGTATAACTTATAATAAAAAATACTTATTTATTTAGTATTAAAAATTAAAATTTAAGAAAAGTATATTTTATAATAAGTATATCTTTTTAAAAAAGCTAGGTAGTAGATTAAAAAATATATATTAAAGTATATTTATTTTTGAAATAAAATAGTGAAAATAACTATTAATATTAAAATAAGATTATAAAACTTTATTATAATAATAATAAAGTTAATAATAATTAACTATATAAAATTCTTATACCTTAAAAAAAGTATATATAATTATCAAAATTTTAATAAAATAATTAATTTAATAATATATATATATGCTTAGCTAATTTTAAAATAAAAAGATTTAAATTAATAAAATAAGCTAAAATTTAATATATATAAATAATATTATTATTAATAAAAATAAATTATAAAATATAACTTATATTAAATTTTAATAATTTTTAAGCTCTTTTTAGTAAAATTATATATATTTTTAAGTAAATTTAAAGTAAAATAATATATATATTAAAAAGTATAATTAGACTAAAATTTTAAAAATTTATTTATTTTTTATTAAAATATAAATTAATATATTATTTTATATTAAAAGTAATTTACTTAATACTTAAATTATAAAACTAGCTTAACATTTTTATTAGTTTAGTTTTACTTTATTATACTAATATTTTATATATTAATATTTAATAGTATATATTTAATAATTTTATATTTAGCTATATTTATTTAAGTTAAATATATGTTACTTTTTATTAGTATTAATTTGTTACTAATATTAATTTTTTTAGAGATTAAAAGTAATTTCTAAAATATTAATATATATATTTTAGCTAATATTTAGCTTAATAAAGTATAAAGCTTTAATATAATTTTTAATAATAGTATTTTATATACTTAAAATTTATTTTAAAAATTTATATTAAAACTACTTTATTAGTTAATATTTTTATTATAAATAAGGCTAAAATAATTAGCATTGTTAAATATATATATATCACTTACTATTATTTTATTTAATTATATTATATAATTTTAGTTAATTTTAGCTTAATTTTTTAATTATTATAGTAAAAAAAATAGTTTTATTACTAAACTAATAATAGTATTAACTTTTAATAGTAATTTTTACTTTGATAAAAGATAAAATTAAATACTTTATTTAAATAGTAAGTATAATATATTAAAATAATTAATAAGATATTTAAATAAAAATAAAATAAAATAATTTAAAAAAATTTATACTACATTTTAAAAAATAAAATAAAATAAATATAATAATAAAAGCAGAAAATATAAATAAATACTAGTATATTAGCTAAGATAAAAAAATTATACTTTAATTTAAGCTATAAAATTATAAAATAAATATTCAAGTATAATATTAAATTTAAAAATTTATTTATACTATATAAATACAAACCTAATTATTAAATTAATAATTTAATTTATAAATGGTTTTATTTTATAATTTAACTTTATTTTATATTTAATCTAATATTTAAAAAATTAAATAATAGCTTTTACTTTATTTACTACTATATAATTAAAAAACTTTTATAAAAAGTTTATATTTAGAATTTTAAATAAAAAATATTAGCCTTAGTATTAAAAAATATATATAATTTATGCAAAGTTTAAAATTTTAATATAAAGTTTTATAATAAAAAATTTAATAAAAAAAAATTAATTTATTATTATTATTTATAATTATAAAAATATATTTATTATACTAAATTATTTTTTATTTAGTTAAGTATTTTATTAATATATATTATAGAATTTAATTTTACTTTTTTTAAAAAACTTTTGCTAATAGCTATTATAAAAGTTAATTTTTAAAACTTTAATATAGTTATTTTTAAAAACTAATTTTTTTTATAAATAGAAATCTATATTTTAATAAACACTAATTATATCTATTTTTATAATATAAATGCTATAAATTATAGCTTTTACTATATATAGTTAATATATTTATTTTTTGATTTAATTTAATTTAGCTAGATAGCAAAGTTTTTTATTTATTTTTAGCTAAAATTTAAAATTTAAAAATTATTTTTAATATAAGTTATACTTTGAAGTAAAAAAACTAATTATAGTTAAGTTAATATAAACTTATAAAAAAATATATAAAGTAAGTATAAATTTATTTAAAAAAATTATAACTAACTTATAGCTATTATATTAATATTAAATATAAGCAAAAAAATATTAAAACTTATAAAACCAAAAGAAAAATTTATTTTAATTTAAAATATTATAGTTTTATTTTTAGTTTAATATCTTTTTTCCTTAATAAAATTATAAGTACTTTTTAAATTATTATCTAATTATTTAAAGAAAAATACTTGAAAAAGTTTAATTTTAACCTATTTTTTTATATAATTTTTTATTTATAGTACTTTTACCTTTATTTTAATAATTTTGAGTAAATTTTTATATTAAGATTTTCTAATTTTAATTAATGATACATAATTTTTAAATAAGTTTAATTTGAAGTTATTTTAAAACAATAAAATATTTAATCTTATAAGTAGTATATTTATTAATTTATTAGTTATAAAAAAAACAAAAGTTAAATTTAATAAGGTATAAAAAACAAAATTTAGCACTATTAGTTAGCTAGCTAATCTTTTTCTAAGATAGAGCTTAACTTAGCATAGTTAAATTCAGATTTTAAAAGTTGATAAGTAAAATTTTTGAATTATATAAACTAATTAAAATATCATTTCACTATTGTAGCTAATAGGATTAGAAAATAAAAGGTATATAAAAGGTAAATAAATATTTAAAGGTATAATTGTAATAAATGATTTACAAGATAGTGCTTATAATGAGTGCTAATAAAGATTTGTCAATGTTAGGGAAGAGTTGGGATATTTAATTTTCTAAGTTTAGTTCTAAATAAATAAAAATAATTTCATCATCAAATAAATTAGGTTTTTATCTATTTTTATTTCAACTGGAAATCAATGTATAGAACAGTTGTACTATTAATATTTTTGTCAGAGAAAGGTTTAAAGAGCAATTAAAAGTTAGAAAAACCTGATTAAATTTAATTAGCTGACCAATTGCAGCTGCTTACAAGCTTACCCACTACCACAATAATGGTGAAAATAGCAAGGATAATGAAATAAAAGTTTATTTCAAGGATCATAAATTAGAGTTAAACGCGGAGGAACAAACTGGAATTATAAGTACTACTGTTTTAATAATTATTAAATTAAACATAAGTATTTAATTGAAAGACTTTCCGAAATAAATGGTAAATATACATTCCTGGGAACTCGATATGCCTTTTCCATCAGTAAAAGTCTGATACTTAAACCACTACTTCAGAAGCAGTTATATATTACTTTTTCTAAACTTGATAACTGATGCTTCCATTTTAGATTAAGATGCTAACCAAGCTATGAGAGATACAGTTTAGATAAATAATACCTATAATTCTTAAATAGGAAGCGATCACATAAACAAAGGAATTCAAATTGCTTTTATAATTGTCAGCTGGCTATAGCTGCTAGAATACAATATATTATTTGTATACTCAATGATAGATTTTAAACTTTCTTTTTTTTGTTTGATCTTGAAAACAATTTAATTGCTCATTCATCTCTATAGAGTACATTTGACATAGTATCAACTTTATATCGAAGGCATGGGTATATTTATCAAAATGAGTAATATTTTGAAAAGATTCCATCATTTAAAAAGAGTTATATAATTCTAACATATCAATAAGCGGTATGTTTTCTTTCTTATACCACTATTACCTGTTTTGAATCTTAAAAGGATTGCTTATGCACCTGTCACGCTAAACGATTTGTTCCAATTTATTCTAAAAACAATTCAATTCACTGTATATTGAAAGTTGTAGGTCCGTATACCCACTTTAGCTTTAGAATAATATTTACAACTTATTAACTAGTAAAAAAATTTAAAATTTCTAAAAGGTCAAATAAAATACAGATTTTAAGAACTAATTAAGTCATAATTCGAGCTTTAACGTTCAATTTATTTTACACACCAGCTTAAAATTAGTTATAACTGATTTATATTTAAAATAATCTATCAATAACTCAATGTTCGGAATAGCATGTATCTATGAAGACTTACTTTAGTAACTTTAAAATAAATTTAGAAACGTACTTTATTTAGCGTATCTGTTATTTATACGCTTTAAAAATATCAATTGTTTCTTTTAGAAAATTAACTTGTTTATACACAAAGTCGAAGTTTGTGTAAAGGTTTCGGAGCTTAAACTCAATAATATATTTATATTGTTTGAATTTCTAAATCAAAATTGATTTTAGTATAAAAAGTTTTATTCAAAAATTCAAGCTTTAGTTCTGCGGAAAAGTTCGAATCTCGCTATTAGCTCTTAGACTGGAGCTATTTATTAATTTCCAAGTAAATATAGTTCAGATGTATAAAAGGAAATGTTCTATTTCTAAAAGAATACAATAAAATGGTGTAAATTTCTTTATAAGTAAAATATCCTTTAATTTTAGAAAAGTGGAAATTCTATTTATACACATAAAATAAAAGCTTCGATATTAAAAAGTATATAAACGGGTAGGAAGTATTCATATTCAAATAAACTTAAAAATATTAGTGATAATAAAAATGAAGCCTTTCAGCAAC